>RJWH01003537.1:0-49150 GCA_004363575.1 Solenodon paradoxus
GGACATGTTCTTTTCAGACAGAAGCTACGAACTCACAGAAACTCCAGCAACACTGACTCTCCAGGAGGCAGGAGTTTAGCCTGTTCTCTTTCTATCCTGGTCCTTCAGCGAGTAGTTGATTCCCTTCACTAATTTCAGGGGAGTTGAAGCCTTAGTCTCAGCCTTTCAACCACCCAGTCCCCGGTGTTCTCTTTTGGAAACCACAGAACACCATTTTTGATGTCTCTTAGCGAGTAGTTGGCACTGACCTGCCAAAGCTCAAGTAGATGCTCAACAGGAATCTTAAAGGATTTGAGGTTTCATTTTTCCCTTCAATAGCCTAGTATCATAGATCAGCTTTTCTCCATGTTTTTCCAGTTAAACAGTTATTTTCCTCCTGAATCTACTTGTTTCTGGTGTTGGGTGTGTGTGTGTGTGTGTGTGTGTGTATGGTGTTTGCAGTGTCCCACTGACATCAGACAGCACTTGCGTACTTGTGGCACGGATCCCTTCCCAGTTGTCACTAAGTCGCCGGCAGCAGCGAGAGGCAATAGCAGTGTTAAGACATGGGTGCTGGAGCCAGCCATCAGTGCTCTGGTTTTGAAACTGGACTACTGCTTGCTACGTTTGTTACCTCAGGACTTTATTCACCTTCAGTTTTCTCATTAATTGTCCTGACCAGTAAATCATTTACATTTAAATGATGCCTGGCACTACTAGGGTGAGACATTGCCTTTGAGCCCCATAATTAAGAAGCCTCCAGAAGCCTCTGTAATCAAGATAAATAATTTTTAATGTTTTAAAAAATTCAAAAGGTTGGTGGTATTTAACCTGTTGATTTGAGTCTGCAGTTAAATTCTCAGGAGTCACAGTTCATTTCAGAGCCTTACAAAGCACCTCACAAAGTACATACCTTCATCAGCCCTGGAAATGCATCAGTTGTCACTTAAGTAAAAGATCACACCCAAAGTATTAAGTCAGTAGCTCCACATACGCCTCATGCAGAGGTAGAATCACTGGGCATGCTCAGACATACATATTTCTTTCAAATCCCCTTTAACATAAAGATACATCCTAGGCAACTCCCTTGCAGTTGTGCTTGCCTTTTCCTATTTGCAAATGACACCATATATAGAATTTCACACTGGCAATATTTCTAATTATTCTTTCCCAAGACAGTGCTAAATCACAGAAAATGGCAACTGGAGGCACCATGATCTCTGGGCACATATCAAAAATCTGGAATCATCAATTGGCAAGAGCTTCTCAGCATGTTTTCTCATTGTTGTATCTTGAGAATGTTTGGCTTTTGAGTGATAAAAATAAGCCCCCACTCTCCCTTCCATCCCCCTTACCTCCACCCCAAGCCAGACTTCCTTTTCCCCTCTCCTTCCTTCAAGGAAAATTAAATGAAGACAGCTAACGAGCAGTTTTATTTTCTTTTAGTAAAGGTCAGCAATCCCACAGCAGCAAATTAATCCCAATTAGTAATGATATTTTGTCTTGATAAATGATGACACATTTGATTTACTATGTTTCCAGGATGCAGGCGGCAAATGTTAATGATTTGGTTTGCTGGGAATGTACGCTCTTGCTCATTTCCCATTTGCTGATCAGCTGCACTCATGAAGACTTGGCTGCTTCAACTAATGAACTGAGGGCCTCACAGGAATAATGGTGTGTTCGGCAGCCCTCATATTTTTTTTTTTTATGCCATCTGTAGAAATGCAGGTTCCCCTCAGAAAATATCTCTGGCAGCCAAGAAGGACTGATTATGATCATATCAATGTCACTTGTAATTTGTATTTTACTTGCTTAATGGCATCCCCAATAAATGAAGCTTTCTGTAGAGAACAAAACTAATTATAGCAAATTCAGTGTGTATGTGTGTGTGTGTGTGTGTGTGTGTGTGTGTGTAGGAAGGAAGAATTCATGAATAGAAAAATACCTAGCCTTTTCCTCATTTCCTGTAAATATTCTTATAACCATGATACAGTTTTACATGATGATGTATTTGCCCAGCTGATACGGTTTTAAATTAGACTACTGAGGATATTTTCTTGAGGTCTTCAGAACTGAACATGACATGCCTTTGTCTGCATGTAATGCAGACAAAAGTCAAATGCTGTCTCTTGTTCAACAGCTGGCTCCCTCAGCCAGCATTTAGAACTTCAGAGATTGCCATCGGCAGCTCCATTCCTCACAGAGGCTGCTAGGGCTGTCCCCTCAGGCTGTGTGAGTCAGACTGGATGATTTGGGGGCCAGCAATTGCCTTCCAAGCGTCACCAATGATTCAGCCCACAGAAAGCCCTAGGGAAGGTTGGTCCTTCCACCTCTGAAAGTCTGATGTGCCTTTCACACATCAGATACACTCTTTGCTTTAGAAAACGGCTGTGATTGGCTGCAGCTTCAGGAAAGCCGATCTCCTAGTTGTTTACATGATGCTGTGAGAGTGAAATATGAGGGATCATTACCCATACTCATTTAAGGGCTGGAAATGTTAGAGCCCTATTAGAATCTCCTTCGGGGAAGTAGATGTTTTCTTCTCATTTTTAATCATTGCTCTTCGCATCAACTAATATAAAATCAATAAACTTGACTCTTCTTGCTTAAGGGGACACTTGTTATTACGGTAAATTACTGGATCCACATTATGTGTCTTCCACTCTCTTTTCCTTCCTGAGGCATCTATCCCTGACCCAACTGGTGTTTCATTCCAGGATGGAGTCAACATTCTCTGCTGTTTCTGGAATGCAAATGGCTGGGAATTTTGACTGTGGTTTTAAATGCTGACTGGTGCAGGGAAAGGTATTTATGAGATAAGTTTTTAGCTTTTTTTTTTTTTTTACTCTTATTGTCTCCATGGTGTCCAGTAGAGTAGTGGTTCCCTTAATTTGTCCAAGTCCTCCATGAAGCAGACACCAAAATGGAATTAAATGTGTGAGCATTTTATAAGGAGAAATGCCTGTATGAAAAGAAATAGGGGGAGAGTCAGCGAAGAATAGGGGTACTCTACATAATTCTAGCACCAGTGTTTATAAGTTCCTTTCATTGTGACAAACTGTTTGACAAACTGTCCTCATTAATTGCAAAATAGCAGAAGTAGCTATAGCTAAACCATAAGATGTGCCTTGAAATTGTTCTAGGAAGCTGAGAAATGAAGCTTTCTGAGAAAAAAAAACAAAAACAAAAAATTAACCGCTTTGTTCTGCTTCTGCAACCGTACTTGCACCTGCCCAGGTACCTGCACATCTTATGCCTTTAAAAACCCTGAACTAAATAGACTTGGGGCTGCTTGATTTGGATTGTGCTCTGCTCCTTGCAGCCGCTGGCTTAATAAACTCCTCTTAAATTCTCCCTAACTCTGGTGTGTCTCTCCAATCTTATTGGTTACCTTGTAACACATTCACATATATCTCCCAGCCCATCTTGGTGCTACTTTTCAGTAGCAACACTACACTTTCCAGAGAACAAGAGCAGACAGGGACATTGAAAATTCACAGAAGTAGGTTGGAATCCTCAACTCTATTTGGAATAGAGCTTTATATTTTACCACAGCATCGTCATACACATTTTTGGTTTTGGTTTTGACCAAAGAAAAATGATAAAATTTGTATTACTCTTATCAAAAATGCATACCCTGAATTAAATCTTGGGGAAACATTAAAAATACTATTAAAGGGTATTTTACAAAATAATTGTCCTGTTTTCTTAAAAAATATTAAGGTCTTAACAGACAAAGACTAAGGAACTGTCCAGATGAACTGAGACTTATTAGACTCGACAGAATCACGCAATAGAAGATCCTGCATTGGATTCTATACTAGATCTCCCCCAAAAAATGTTTTTCTAGAAAAAGACATTTTAGGATAATTTTCTTCATCTCAATAATTTCCCGAGTTTTCGGTTTATGTAAGAGAAGGTTATTGTTTGAAGGAAGTCCATAACGAAGTATTTGGAAATAAAGGGCTATCGTGTCTGCAACCTACTCTGAAATGATTCATGAAAAAGTCACACACACAGAGAATGATGGAGCAAATGCAGTTTGGAAACATTGCCATTTGGTGAATCTGGTTGGAAAGTGTATAGTGATAAGAGTGTTTATGGCTATTTTGTACCATTTTGTACCTTTTGGTAAGTCTGAAATTATTTTGAAATAAACAATGTAAAACTATACCCTTAAAAAGTGTGACAAACATTCCTTGTTTGGGTGTCTCTAGAAAAACTAAGTTTCCTTATGATTACCACTCCCTGGGTTCTGCGACAACCACTGGGCACAGGTCCCTTTAATGACACGCTCTGTAGGAGACTGAATTTTCATTCTTCATTTGTAACCCAGCTTCAGTCCAAAATATCCTTTAAAACCTTCCTTATCTGGCCCTACCTTTGCAAAATTTTCATTGAAATAACTCAATTACAGACACACCTCCCATTCATCCTGCAAGTTTTCCTGGTTTAGTAGCATTCTTGGATAAATTATGCTGTATCCTCTTGAGGGAGATAAGAACTAGACTGAGGAAGCAATTCTACTTCTCACTGACTATGTTGTTTTGTATAAGTCACTTATTATCTCTGGACCTCGTATCTCTGGACCTCGGTTTTCTAATCTATGAGAAGAGAGAATTAAATTGAAGAGTCTAAGATTTATAACACAGTTTATGAAACTCTGATTTATAAGTGTCAAATAGTAAACAATCCTTAAGTGTTTGACAATGTGATTCTGACATCACAAAGGGCTTCTGTTGTTATCTGACGATCAGGGAATGAAATATGTCCATTGGAAGCATTAGAGAATCTCACTGAATACCTATTCCAGTATGTCCCCAGAGGAACAGGAAATCCTACATAATCAAAGGCAACAGAACCAGCCTCCCACTCCCAAATAACAATGAGCACATTTCCACTCCTCAGCTGCATTAAGTATATCTTGACGTAAGTCTACTATTCAGTGGAATTGCAAGATCAAGGTGTGTGGCCACATGTGTATTGAGGGATTTGGGGTCAGAGTAACTGTGGTGGCAATGTTGGTAATGTACAATGGGGGATAGGAAAGTCCAATGTTGGATAATGATGATTTTATCCTTACTCAAAAATCTCTGTTATTCACAATGTGCTCCCTGTGACTATCAGTAATTAGTATCACTGTTAGAAATGGAATCTTGGATTTCCCTCAATGCCTAATGAATCGAATCTGTCTTTTAATAAATTTCTCACATGGTTCATATGTACATTAAGTTTTGATAAGTATTGGTCATCTTGACAAGAGGAGATCCATGTCTTGTGTGACCTGAAACTTAAACAATTTTGGAAACCATCTTTAATAATATCTGTGATGTGTACTTATGTGTATATATATGTATATATATATATATATATATATATATAATCTCAGATCTGCATTATCTTAATATCAAGATAGCCTGACCTTCCCCTCCTTCTTTCTCTGCTCCATTCATGAAGAATCTTGCAAGAATGATAAGTTCATTCTGTTAAAGTAGTTAGCATTTGGTGCTGAATGTATTTCCCCTCTCGGACAATAATTTTAATAACTAACATTTAAAGATTGCTTATAACATATCAGGAGTTGTGTTAGGAATTAGATGTGGGTGTTTTATTTAATCCTCATAATACTCTTAAGAAAAAAGACCTCCTATTGTCTAACCCTTTATTTTAGAAATAAGATCAAAAGTAAAGCTTAAAGTACAGGAGTGCTAGGTCTACAAAGCCTACATTCTTAAAGACTGGGCTGTATCACCCATTAAAACAAAGATTTCAAAAGGGCTTGTAGTCATCAAGGAAAAATAAAGGAGAGACAATGGGGAGCTAAGGTGGTGAGCTATTGTAATAAAGTTTGCTTTTGAGGAGGGGCTGGAGAAGTATTTGCTTTTGATCTCTTCTATTCCATCTCCTAAAGCATCTATTTTCCCATCAACTCACAAGGCAGGTTCTGACCCTCTCTCTTTGAGAAAGCATTTTCTCTCCAAAATCGGTGCTAGAAGTAATCTTAACCTTCAAAGCTCAAAGGAACATTCCAAGAACCAATAACAAATGAAGTGTTTTTATTAGCTCTTTCTGTAAGAAAGTTCCTGATATTCTAATTGTTTAATATTTATACAGCAAAAAGTGTCAGAATCATAAACGTAATTTCCTCAAATAGATACTGCCCCCCCAAAAGGTTCCAACCAATAACATGAACCAAATGCATATACAGAAAGCTAAAATTAAATTCTTTCGGTGAAGAAGAAATACTCTTTAGTATAAATATAATTTTCTGTTTTTGTAAAGGAAGAGTGTAGATAGGAATGAAAGCAAGCAGCCAGGGAGAGAAGGAAGAAGCTTTTTTTATTTAGTTGTTCATCTTGGTTGTTTGCCTGGCCCTGGGATGTAAACTTTGGTCCTTGGGATATATGTGGACTGAACTTGGCCAGGCAGTAGACATAACCTCTCCTCCACCAAAATATATGCCACTTGATATTTTTTCTCCTTTCTTCTGACCATGTTTTTTTGGACAACAGTCCAGTCAATAGGATTAAAATATTGCATAGATATGAGTCTACTATATCATTAATTCAGTATAATAGATATAACATGTCTAAACTGGACTCACTGGGTCACACTGACTGGGAGAGAGACCCAACACAATGAGTCTGGAATCTTGGTCCAATTACCACTAGTCTTTGGGAACTCTGTGGGAGACTACTTATTTATATCATTTTTCTGGGTGACAATATTCTGCTATTCTTCAAGTCAGCAATATAAAGAATAGAAAAATTTTATTCAAACTATATTTTGAGGTTTTTGAGTCATAGTAGAGTTTATGACAGGAAAAAAGAAAATGCCAATGAAAACTAAAAAATAAGTGTTCCATCATTTGAACTTAAAAGCACTAAATGAGAATTAAATCTGTCTGGATTTTGTGTGTAGGTAGGAAGAGTAGGCAGGAAAGAAAAGTTGTAAAGAGAAGTGTTATATCTATGTGGAAATTGAAACCTAAACCCTGTTCACAAGAACTGCAGCTAGATAAGCAAAGGTTATTTCTAAATTAACCTTAATCATATTGGCATGATGAAGAAATGACATAAAATGTCATGAAATCAAAATAAGGCAATGCATTCCATGAAGAAAGTTGAGCTAAAATGATTACTGAAACAGATGTTAAAAAGAAAAAAACTGTACAACTTTTTAACTGTACTGTTATATTTAAGAAAATGAAACATACAAGAGGCCAATGACAATTTGCAAAGGTATCAGCAGCAAAGAGGTAAGGAAATTAACACTATTTTCTCTTAGTGCTAGACTTTGAGGAGGCAAGTGTGGTGGTGTGATTATCAAGTGAATAATACCGAAGCTATCATTTCCTTTTGGTAGAAGAATTTTATGGGTTTTATGGAACAGGGAATCAGGAAGTCCTTCACAGACTGGTGTTGCTATTTTAACTGCTTGGACATGTGGTAAATGTTCTAGAAATCTTAAGTGGTGATTTGCGATAAAAGTCAACAAGTAAGTAGCCTCACTAGGTTACTTTTAGAGTTAAGAGCACAAAACATTATCTCTGCTAAACGATTAAGTTAAGGAACAGGAATCTATGCTGATCTTCTGCACAAACCAAAATAGCTAGAGCAGACTTGAAGTAAAAAACTGATAGGACAGAAAATTCCTAGGAAGTTGTGAACCAGTACATGTGGAGTGTTTGCCATCTGTATGTACTTGATTTTACTATTGACAGCATCAAAAGTGAGCTAATAATAAAGCAGCAAGTGTTAGCAGTTAACAAGGTTAACTGATAATTTATGTATATGTAAATATAAATATGCATTTACTTAAATCGTAACTTAAATGCTTAAGTAACATTATAGTGTCACATTTACCTTACAAATAGCAACAAAAATGAAAGAAATGTTAAAAAAATGATTATTATGTAAATCTTGTCCTAATATGTATTCCCACATTTAATATTTGTAATTTCATAACTACCTCTCTTTTAATTCCATATTTTTATTTATTTATTCTTCAATAAAATATTCATTGTTGCTGTTTTGTAGACATTTGTATTTTTCCAATTTTTGGTTATTGTTAATAATACTGCTATTAAATTTGTATACAAGTTTTTGTGTGGAAATACATTTTTTTCATTCCCTTGGGTATATACCTAGGAGAAGAATTACTAAGTATACGGGCACTCAAATTTTAACATTTTAAGGTACTGCCAAACTGTTTCCTAAACTGTTTTTACCGTTTTTGTTATTTTTCAAAGGACTGCAAGTGCAGCTGATGAAAGTCATTATATTCTTTGAGCTCTAGCACTGTAATTATCATACGAATGTGGTATATCTATACAATGGATTATTGCTCATCCATATTAAGGAGCAACGTCCTGGTAGCTGATACGACATCAACAAAACTTTAAGACTTTCTAAGTGAAAGAAGCCAGTTACAAAATGCCACCTATTATATGATTTTGTGTGTATATATTATGTCCCGAATAGGTAAAATCATTGATCTAGAAAGTACATTAGTTATTTTAGGGTTACGGGAAAAAAGGTGGAAAGTAACTGCTAATGCGTATGGAGTTTATTCTGGGGATGGTAGAAATGTTCTAAATTAGATAGTAGTGTTGATTGCACAACACTGTGAATATACTGAAATTAACTATATATTTTAAATGTATGAACTTTATGATATTCGAATCAAATCTCAATTAAGCTGTTAAAAATAACAGTTAAAATCAATGACGCTCTACTTATTCCTAGTATATGGAAAGCTACAAGGAAGTTCACTTTCAATCTCAAATAGAAGATGAATCAACTACAAAAATAATTGACCCTTTAAGAAGTTAGATATGACAAGCCAACCATGTTGCCTGAAATCCAAAAAAGGAAAGTTCCTTTCCATGGGAAATGAGACATGGGCTTTAATTCACAGAAGGCAGAGAAAGTGATAAAGAGGTACTTGGTACCATACAAGCTGGTAAAAAGGAAATTAGTTAAAAGTTTTGAAGAAAAGTTAAAGGTTAGGTCATATGAATAAATGTAAAATCTAAAAATAAAAAAAGTCTAGGAGAACATATTAGAGAAAATGTTTGAGATACTGGGATAGGAATACTTATATGAAATTATACCAAAAGCAAGACCCATAAAAGAAAAACTTGCTAACTTGGACTGCATCAATATTAATGGTTCCCACTTTTTGTAAGACAGTAAATGAACAAACGTGGCACAAACCGGGAGAAAATATTTGCAAATCACATGTTACCCAGTGGATTTATATCCAGTATATATATATATATATATATATATATATATGTATGTTTATTAATGATCTAGTATATATATATAGACCTCTTAAATATTAAATATTAATGATGATGAGAAGAAACTGGTTTAAAATAATGTCTAAAAGATTTGTACCAACATATGAAAGAAGATATGCAAGTGGCAAATAAGTACATGAAAATAATGCTCAATCTTATTAGCAAACCATTCTCCTATTTCAATGATGTGAAAGAAAAGAAAAAATGAGGATTAACAATTTCATACATTTTTGGTGCAAATATAAAAATGATATAGCGAGTTTATAAAATTGTTTGGAAACTCTTTAAAAAGGTATGAAATATCCTTTGTCTACCTTGGATTTTATTGCCTTGCAATTGGAATCAAGTTCCCAATGACATCTCTAGGTCTATGCCCTGTAATGTTTTACCTATGTTTACTTCTGTGTGTTTTATTGTTTCTGGCCTTACATCTAAGTCCTTATTTCATTTTGAGTTTATTTTTGTTTATTAATGATCTAGTTTCAACTTTTTGCATGTGGCTGTCCAGTTCAACCTAAAAAGGTTTTAAACAGCAAAAGAAACTGCATCCAAACAAAAAGGCCACCAACTGAATGGGAAAAGATATTTACATAGCACATCTCTGACTAGGGTTTAATATCCTAAATATACAAAGAACTTACCATATTGGACAACAAAAAGACAAGCAATCCAATAAAAAATGGGCTTATGATCTTAATAGATACTTTCCAAGGACAACATGCAAATGGCCAATAAATTCATGAAAAGATGTTCTACCTCTCGAACATTAGGGAAATGCAAATCAAAGCAATAATTAGATACCACATCATACCTCTGAGAATGACTGTCATCCCCCTGCACCCCGAGAAAAGGACCACAAGTGCTATAGAGCATGTGGAGAAAAGGGAACTCTAATTCACTGTTGGTGGAAGTGTAAAATGGTACCACCATTCTCGAAAGCAGTATGGAGATTCATCAAAGAATTGAAATGGAAATTCCATATGATCCAGTTTTTCCCCTTCTGGGTGTTTACCCTAAAAATACAACAAAGCTTATTTGCAGAGATGTATGCAGTCTCATGGTTATTGCAGCATTATTTACAATACTAAAGAACTGGAAACTACCTAAATGCCATTGACAGATGAGTGAATAAAAATGGTGTTTTATATATATATATATATATATATATATATATATATATATATATATACACACACACACAGTAGAATACTACGCAGACCTCAAAAGGGAGAAATCCTGTCATTTGCAGCAACATGGATGGACTTGGAGAGAATTATGCTTGGTGAGATAAGCCAGAAGAAGAAAGACAGACATCAAAAAATATCACTAGAAAACAAACGAATGGTATAAATTTAACAATATTAAACATCAAAAAAAGAGAATGAGAGAGAACTAATCCAAACAACTATAGACACTTCATGGTAGGGAAAAATGTAAATCAAAAGGTACAGAAGAGATGGGGGAGGGGTGGGGGGAAACAGAGTAGAGGGGATTAATTATAAAGTGAAGGGGAAAAATAAGAAACAGTGGTAAGCCTATTGTGATATATATAGATATAAATTTGCTATTTGAATACCTCAAACCGAGTTAATGTTAAAATGCAATATTCTGTCAATAAAATCAATTAAAAAGAGTTATATGTATTATATATATACATATATATATATATTGCATACAACCCTCTATGTATAGAACAGTCTAGAAGAGGAAAGCTTATTGCCACCTGAAAGAGATGAGAAATTTTCATGGACTATGAGTTAAGGGAAGGCTAACTACTAATGGGCATGGACGACATTTTGGGGATGATGAAAATGGTCATCTGTGTCTTAGTTTCAGTGGGGAATATCTGATTGTGTAAATATTAAAAAAAAATAGCTGTATACAATACACAGCAAATTTTATACATTTAAATTTTAGCTCAATTTAAAAAGTCATTCCCAAGTAGTCTTTGAGAGTTAAAAAGAAAAATAATAAGCTATAAATAAAATTTATTAATGACTTTACCTTGACGCAAATTAAAAACTTTCTTTTCAGAAATACATCAAAATACTTTGATCAGTCCTTGTCTATCTTTCCCTCCTACACTCTACTGCATTAACTTGCAGTTTATCCAAAATACACCTGGTTCACATAGTTCCATAATTTGATGAATAATTTCAATTTATTCATCATACCGTGTGTCTCTAAGCCTTTGAAAATTTTGTTTTGTTTTGTTTCTTTGTCTTGACTTTTGCCTGGAAATTATAAATAAATATGAATATGACACAAGGTCAGTATTAATAGTAGTCACATTAGGCAGTTTCTTTCTCAACATTTTTAATAGATGCCCAGAAAGAGGCCTTTTGTTAACTGCCAAAATAGCTCCCTTAGTAATGCAAGAGTTCCCAGTTGTTGCTTTGTCAAAGCAAGAGAAATGAAGCAGACACATGGCAGAAGACTGATAGAATGGAAACCAGATATTCACTCTGGAAATGTACATGTTTTACCTTTTGCTTCAGCTATAAACCTTTGATTTTGCCGATTTAATACTCAGAGTTCCATTGATCTAAGGGTGTTTCCCTGACATTGCCACACTATTTAATAAATTTATTTTGAGTTGATTATTTCATGAGTCACTTATAGAGAAGTAAATTAGCTGACTCTTCCATATATATATATAGTCACTGTTTCCTATTCTTTATGATACTTTTAATTTTGAAGAGAAGTTTTCTAATACAGCACTAAAAACAGATGCTTAAAAATCTGGTGTTGGCACGCCCTGGTGGATCTGTAGTTAGGTCAATCACCTCTGAAGGAGCAAGCCACATACCCCTGGGTTCATGTCCCAGGTCAGAAGGAAGCAACCAGTGTGAGTAACTAAATAAAAATAAAATTAAGATGCCTCCCCCTCCTTTTTCTCCCTGCCTGCCTGTCTACTTGCCTTCATTCTCACCTGTACCTTTCCTTAAAAAAAAAATCTGGTGTCACATTGCTAGGTGGCTAAGGCATCACTGTGTACTGGAGAAGCTATTTCAGGTAAACACTGAGGTGCCCTGCCTAGAGTCCCTCTGCTGCATGAAGGAATATTGTGTGAATCATTTACTGAGTGGCACAGAAGACTGTTAACTTTGAGTAGGATCCAGACCAGAAAAGGACTGTGGATTCAGTATAGGCTATGATACATATATTTCTCCCAATTGAGTTATGTATCTGGAAGATATTGGGGAAAGATGTTATGAAGAGTTAACAGCAAACACCGATGGCAGAATCAGAATGCAGATGCTTGGTGTACTGGAGCAATGATGTATCTTCAGAAAAAAAAAAGGTGGCTTTTCTGATATGCTGCTAGATACTTCTTAAGATGGAGTATCTGATCATGAAAGATCAAATTCTGTGAGACTAAGTCATAGATTAGGGGATCTCAGTAGCAATCTATCTTGAGTTGGAAACTGTATTCAAGATTGATTATGAGCAGAGCCAGAATACATAAGTAAACTTCATAAGCAGATGGCTTTATACCATGTCTGTTATTAATGCTGTGCTGGTACTTCTCCATCAGCACACATCTATAATCTATGTGAGAGCTTAATGACTAACTGACAGAGAAGAGGGCCATCTAGTCTTCATTTATAGGCATATTGACTTGTTGTATTAGTGGTAATCTTAAATTGAAGGTTCCTACACTAAACCTCACTTCTTGTGTCCCTGAAAGAACAATGAGGGATAAATCCTCCCAAATAGCTCTGGTCATGTAGATCGTTTACCATTTTGTATGGTTAGAGAAATGTCCCATAATAAAAATCTCCACAACCTCATGGTCAGCTACAAGGGGTTTAGACGTTTGGTTAATGACTTGAAGGTGAAAAATGTTGAAAAACCAAGTTCAAAAAGGTAAGTGGAAGAGGATTGTGAGGGACAAATGGAGTGCGTTCAACATGTGAAGATTTTTCTTTGTGTTATATGTTAACCTACACCAGAAATCATGTACTGTAAAAAAGTAACATCTGACTGGGTAGAGTAGGGCACCTGATTTACTGGAATGAGGGCCAATGAGCATTAACAAAGGCATGGATTAAGTTTATGGATTGGCTAAATAGCATGTGCCCCAGTTCACACGGACTGATCTAACCATTGTCACTTTTGAATGTCTCACTGTCAGAAACAGAAACCAAGCCTGTATCATCGATATGGCATAATTCTTTGAAAAGATCTATCGGCCATTTGATGACAAGTTGATTAGATTGGATCTTTTACACTGAAAGTTAGAGATGCAACTTAACTTGGACTGACTGAATTCAGAATATCTATTTACTTTTTCTACCCTCATGAACTTGGCCAGCACAGCTTACACTGGGTTACAGAATATTTGATACGTGGATACCTGAAACCAAGGGACCCATTTAAGAGCAAGAGGTCTGGAAGTGACCAAAATATTTTGGAATTTTCCGTGAAGCTTAACGCACTGCAACCCGTCACAAGCTCTGGGCATGAGAAGTCACTGAAATAACTTCTTAAAAACACTACTCAAGCATCAGTTTAAATATAATCTAAAAATTTGAGGGGATCATTCTCCAGCATAAATTAAATGCTGTGTTCTCGGTAAAAGAGAATGCGTAGGTCTGGGAACCAACATGTACAAGTAGGGTTAACCCCACTTAATGACCCCATTGGTCTACTCAAGGTATGCTTTCCATTCTTGTAATGTTTTAGGCTGTGCTTATCTAGAAGACCTGGGTCCAGATGGCAATCACTTCTTGGGAGTGTGAGATAGTCAAATTGAAATTTAACCTATGACTACCAATCCGTTATTCAAACCAAAGACTAACAGGCAAGGAAAGTATTCACCATCTTGGTGGTAACGGTACTTGTTCCTTATCTTCAGAAAATGTAGGTAAGAGTATGTTTGATACACTGGGGTAACTTTTTGTGCTTCTATGCATAGATTCAGTGTTAAATAAATAAATAAACATGTGCCCTTAGAAGAGAATGAATCTTATCCCTCTGGACTGAGGATCTTAGTGGACATATTAGGCAAGTTATTTAAACCAAGAGTGGTGCTAGCTGAGTGTGAGGAGAAGCTAAGAAGATAAGGGATAAGTTGTCACTCCAAGACCACTATTAATTGTGAAGGGTTGTAGTGTTTACCATGAACCAATGAAGTAAGAACAAACCAAATACTGAAATGGTTGTTTTGAAATGAAGAGGTTTACCTTAAGATGAAGCATTCCCTCTTCATAATGAGGCATATATCTCCAAGCTTCTGTGAATATCAGCTACTTCACTTAGCAAAAATTCTCTCAGCAACAGGAACTGCATAACCTATAGTTACATTTCTTCCTGGAAGTATCTGGCAGCCATTGGCTATTCTAGCGTCTGAGTAACCTCTCCCACTAACCTCGTGAACAACCTATAGACTTTACTATAATCTCAAATGCAACTACATTGCAGGTTTCTCCCCATTCCTAAGCCTGTTTTATATAGGTGTATATCCTGTGAGACTTTCTCCTAAAATCTTTGCCTAATTATCTATCTCAAAGTCTGTTCCAGGAACACATTTTAAAATTATAGGTTTAATCACAGTTTACTTGGTAATCATTAATCTCAGAAACAAACATGGTTTTGATGTGCAACCCAATCAGAAATGACAGTGATGAAGTTCATAGGAAGCAATAAGCATGAAGAAGATTAACTGAGAGGCTGTCAAAATGGTCAAGGGCAGTTCTGATTTTGTCTAGTGGTACCATCTGATACTGACAAGATGAAATCTGTTTGGAACGATGACTCAGAATACACAACTTTGCCATGGATTTACTTAGGTGTCATTTTTCTTGCACTTCTAGACACAATTTTGAAAGTAAAAATATAGTATCGAGTATTAGTTGTTTTATCTAAAGTTTAGGGAAAGAGTGACTTCCTTCTGTGAATCTGTTGCCTTCATTCCAAAATCAGATTTAGTAATTTATAGATTGAATAACTGGAAAAACATTGGTTGTCCCCAGGAAATATAAAATGTCATCCAGTCAATCTGTATCAGATTGAATACAGGCTGAAGCCAGAAAAGTTTGAAATTCTTTCCTTGATGCCGACCTTCAGTGTAAAATTGAATCTGAGCAAAGCACTGGAAAGAAATTTGGAAGCAATAAAGAAGTAGAATTCTAGTCAGAGACAAGTTCTGTTTACTTTAAAAGAAAGTTGTTAGAGATACTTCTAAAAGTGCAAAGCACCTTTATTTAGCACCTAATGTGTAAGGTGATTTCACATAAATTATAGATCAGGAAGACTTGACAGAGAAATGAGGAGCATTTGGTTCATGTGTTCTCACAGCATATAATAGATTGCAATTATGGTACAAATTCATTCTTAATCACTGAATTCATGGTAGACAGGGTTTTTAAGAAAAGTTTTTAAACTGGAAGGTGCACAAATTTGTTAGATCAGAACTAGAAGTGAACCTCTTGGATAAGATGTATATTTGAAAGAGATTTGTTGACATAAGTGTGCAAAATGAAAATCCAGGTGTGTTTTATTGGTTTCATAACATTGGACAAGACCAGGGGTCAGGACTTTCCTCAATTATAATGTCAGTGCTGACAAAGCTAAAATTGGCTTCCAAGGACCCCAGGAGTTATACTGGTGCAAAGATAAGAATATAATGGAAATTATAGGCATTTTATTCCTAAGCATGAATTTTCTTCCTTGGAAAATTATATTGTTGCAAGACCATGTGGTTGTGATGCCTCATTTTCATCTGTAGTAAATGACTTTCTCAGCATTTATGTAAGAAGAAAACAAGCCCACTCTTTTCCCAAGGAGTACTTGTAAAATTGGCAATAAAAATAATCTGAGAGTACCGATTATATTATCTTTATATCAAGATGCATTTGGCTGTAAGATATAGCTTACCAATTCAAATTTGCTTAACAAGCAGAAACTATATCTGTATTATCAAAAAGAAATCTGGGCAGGGCAATTCCATGGTTAATTCAACTCACTGCCATCAGAACTATGGGTTGGTTGGCTTCTTCACTGTGACTTCCTTAGCTTTCCATTATTTTTCTCTACCTTTCTTAGAATCTATGAAATGCTGTTTTCATGACTACAAATTATCTTGTTTACCAACAAATTTCTAATCCTCATGTAGCAGAATCAGAAATAATGAATTGACTAATTCATCCATTCTGTCACTATTTAAGAATCAGGAAAGTTTTCTCAAAATTTTCCTGTCTGTACTTCCTCTTATACCTTGGAGACCAGAATTACATCACTTTTCCGTATCTAGAGATGCAGTTGGACGGGGAAGTGAAATGATCATGACTGACCTTAATCATTCAAGTCTTAGGTCTTGGAAATGGATGGGAAGCCTAGGAAAAACTGGTAGGTAACAAAATGGATGTTAGTAAGGAAGTGAGAAGTATTTTTATAATAGTTCTGGGGTATAAAAAAAGTTCCATCAAAATGCTCAAATCAGTGTCATGTACTGGACTGTGTCCTGCCAAAACTCATCGTGTTAAAGTCCTAATTCCCAGTGCCTCAGAATGTGACTGTATTTGGTGACAGTCTTTAAAAAGGTAACTAAAGTTAAATTATACCATTAGGGTGGACTCTAATCCAATAAGAAGACAAAATTAGAACATGGTAGAGGTAGAGGAAAGACCACATGAAGATACAATAAGATGCTTATCTGCAAAGCAAAAAGAGAAGCCTCAGAAGAAACCTCTCTGTCTCTGTCTCTGTGTCTCTGTCAATCTGTCTCTCCCTGTCACTCACACACACAAACACACACACACTCACACTCACATACACACACAAACCCCAACATGTTGATCTTAGACTTCTGTTCTCCAGAACTGTGAGAAAATAACATTCTGTTGTTTAAAACCACCCAGTCTGTAATACTGGTTATGGTAGTTACAGCAAATTATCACAGTTGATATCCTGATGAGTCAGTCAGACTGCCCTTGTTCTTGCCTGGACCCTAGAAATCTTCATGAAACCAAAGTATTGGTCACATAAGAGTTAATTTCATTCGGTGTCCTTATTTCTTATGTGGGATGGCAAATGCCATTTCTCTCCCAATTAGCTTCAGAGCCAGAACATTCAAAGTAATTTTATGGAAAATATTGTAATGAGTTGTTCTAACTTTAAATAACTTAGATGCTAAGTTGGCACTTTGCCAGGATTGTTGCCTTTATGCATATGAGAATACAGGATTAGGAATTCTAAGTATATGTATAGATTGCATAGTGGGAATTTTTCTATTATTTCAGAATTTGAGGTTAGTTGCCAAAGCTGAAAACAATGAATGTTGATTTTGTTAGAACTGCACTTTTCCTCTAATTCTTATTTTTGTAAACTTTTCTTTGAATTAAGTCATACACATAGGAACATGTACAAACCGTAACAGTACATTTTGATGACTTTTACCAGCTGGGAATATCTGGGTAGATATTTACACTTAATGGCTTGTATGTTTTCCTAATATTTGCAGCACCTCAGGAGTCACTCAAGTCTTACTCAGCACCAAAGGGTAACTACCATATTTTTATCTAACATTATAGATTATATATATGCTGAACACACATACCATTTTAAATGGGACAGCACCTTTTTTCCTCTTTCTCAACCACCCCATCATTTTAATATACATGTCATTTTGTCCCGTTTTTAATAAACCAGGGTCATCTTTAATGTGGGATAAAGGGGGCAGTGGAGATGCCCTGGGTCCAGTCTGTTGAGAGACCCCAGTAACAGCTGCCCCTTTTGCCCTGCTTCAAGGTGGCCCTTGCCAGTGCTGTCTATGGTGGGCCTTGGCCACTACTGCTGTTGCACTCCCTGTAAGGAAATAGTAGCCCCAGAAAAGAGGATTTCCCCCCACCCAACATGCCTGTTTCTTCAAAGGAAGCAGAACACCGCAGCATGGTACAGCTTCACTTAAGGATTCTGGGATTATTTCCGGCATTGTGGGGTCTAGGGTTATCTCTGGCACTGCGGGGTTATGTCTGGCACTGTGGGGTTATCTCTGGCACTGTGGGGGTTATCTCTGGCACTGTGGGGTTATCTCTGGCACTGTGGGGTTATCTCTGGCACTGTGGGGGTTATCTCTGGCACTGTGGGGTTATCTCTGGCACTGTGGGGGTTATCTCTGGCACTGTGGGGTTATCTCTGGCACTGTGGGGTTATCTCTGGCACTGTGGGGTTATCCCTGGCACTGTAGGGTTATCTCTGGTACCGTGGGGGTTAATGGGTAGATCTGGCACTGGCATGGTTAAAGCGACATCTATCTTAGGCAGAACATTTAGAGTAGGGCTTATAGGGTGCCAAATTTGGTTTTTGCCTAATGTGCCAAAATTCCTTTCACCAGCCCTGACTATTTCTATGAAGTCCTACAGGACCAAACATCATTACTGTGCAATCACTGGTGGGTATCACAGAGCACTTACTTGCTGCTGGCCCGGTTGCTCTGCTCCTGCATGAGTTGCTCTGCCTCTTCCCCTCCCCTTTAATTGCCAGTGCATAACACTGTCCCAGTTTTGCCATCCCAGTGTCCCATTTTTGTCTCAAGGAAATAAGGTCAACCTAGTTATATAGTGCTAATGTGAATATGATTTCTCAGTATGTATTCTGGTTATTGCTTTTCCCTCCTTACTGTATGTATGATTTTCTGTTATGCCAATATCTGACAATGTAATAACGTATGTGAATGTTGGACCATTTTGAACAATGATAGTGGGATAATTCTGAGACAAAACTTGTTTGAAATATGAAAAAGTTTTTTTGGGGGATATACCTCAAAGTAAAATTGATGGGCTACATGCTATGTGTTCAGCTAAACTATATATTCAGTTTTAGTAGACATGATCAAACAATTTTCTGAATTGTTTGTACCAGTTTGTACTCCCACCCACAGCAGTGTTAGAAGAGTTTTAGTTGCTATACATCTTCATTAACTTTAATATCTTCTGTTATCTCTCAGCAATCTGGGGGTATATAATGTTAAGATTAATGTTTCTTGAACTTTTGAAAAATTTTTAAAGGAAAGGTGCAGGTAGGAATGGTGGTGAGCAGGCAGGTATGCAGGAAGAGAAAGTAGGAAGAAGCATCTGTATTTTATTTTTATTTAATTAATTTATTTTATTTACATTATATCTACAATTAATTTGTAATACAATGAATAAAGATTGGATCACTTTGTTTACTGAAGAGAATCCCTTTTGTAATCAGAAAAGTTAATTTTGACACAAGTTGAATTATAATATTTGTGTATCTGAAATCTATTTCACTGTATTAGTCTATAGGTCTGACTTTAATTCACAATATGCTGTTTTAACCTGGAATAGCTATGTAAAAGGGCTGAGAAACTGGTATTATAAATACTCCAGCTCTGTTCCCTTTCTTCATGATTTGCTTTAGTTATTCGTGACTGTTTGATTTCCTATACAAATTCTAAACTCCACCTGCAAATTTAAAAATAAATAGACTGACAAACTTTTTGGGGGGATTTTCATTGTGATTTAATTAAATCTATAGTTTAATTTAGAAAATATTCTTGTTGTTTAAAAATAATACCAAGATTGATAAAATATGAGCTTATTATAAGCATTCTTCAGTTAAATTAATTTGTTTCTGCAAGATCTTATAGATTTCCATGTGATATTATGAAAATTTTGTTAAATTTAATTCTAAATTTTAAATTAAAAAATTTCACAACATTGCTGAGGTATAATTTGTATAGAAAAAATACATAAATTTTTACATCTATAGCTTGTTGTGGTTTGATTAATACATATGTACATAAATATGTGTGTATATATGTATGTGTATATATATATTTATGTGTTATATATACATATGTATCTATCTCTACGTGTGTGTGTATATACACACAACCTGTATACATTACTATTATAAAGTTAGCAAACAAATTACATTTTCTTATACCCTCTCTCAATCTTCAACCTTATTCCTCTACCCAAGATAAGGACTGATCTGCTTTTTTGTTACTATAGATTAGTCTTTATCTTTTTAAGAGTATAAACAGAGTAGGACTATGTGTATTTCTTTTTTGCTTCTTTTGCTTAGTAATTTAAAAATATGTTCTTGTTATTGCATTAACAATTTCATGTTCCTCTCAGTTTTTGCAGTTTTATTCCATTAAATGTGTGTATCACAATATATTTATACATTCACCTATTGATTGGCTTCATAGGCCCTGTTAATCCAAATGAATTAAATTTTCTTTTGTGTGTCTTCGAAATTAAAGTATTTCCTACAAACATTATATATGTAAATATTTAAAAATTCATTTTGATGATCTCTGTCTTTTAATATATTTTTATATTTTTATTATTTACTATAAAGCCTTGGATTGATTGAACCTAAGTCTTCTACTAGCATTTCTCTTCTTTTATCTCTTACTTTGTGCCTTGTTTTTAAGGCTTTATTTATTTTTTGATATTTTTCCTTTCTTTGTTGGCTCTTTGATATACTTGGTATTTTGTTTATAATATATGACCTTAATAGGACTCAAAAATGTTTCCTTAACTGTCTGTCTTGAATTATTATTATTACATGACATATATAAGGTAATTTTATGATATTATAATTCAATTTTTTCATTCTTTGTGCTGTTCATGATTATTTCTTAACTCTAATGTTACGAATTCCATACTATATTATTTTATTTTAGTCAATTAATTTAAAAGTATTAAGGAATGCAAAAAGTGTATTTTCTATTTATCCGCATCTTTACCATTTCCTCATTCTTTTTTGTAGAACCTTAATTTTATTAACTTAGAATAGGTTTCAGTCAAAAAAGAGTTTTTTCACATTCTTATTGCATTGATCTGCTGATGATAAATTCCCTGTTTTCACTTATCTAAAAATGTATTTATTTTGCCTTTATTTTTACAAGATATTTTGCTATACATAGAATTCAAAGTTGACAATTTTTTCCTGAAAGGATTTTAAAGATTAATCTATTGTTTTCTAACCCTCTTTATTTCTGAGGATAAATCAATTCTATTTTTATTATTGTTCCTTTTATTGTAATATACCATGTTCATGTAGCTGTGTTTAAAATTTTCTCCTTATCCTCAGTTTTCAGCATTTTAACTATATCAGCATAGCTGTGTTTCCTTTGAATTTATCCTGCTTATTGCTTGCTAATCTCATGAATCAGCGTTATATGTACTTAATGTAGTGATCTTTTTAGAAAATATTTAAAAAATTAATTTGTCTGCTTCTTCTCTCTCATATTTCTGAGACTACAAGTATACATAGATTAGATAGAATTATTTTATGTCAGATTATTGGTATTGCTATTCTGTGAAACTCAGCCATGATTTTATTTTTAACTTCATTTTTATTTTAAAAGTTTCCTCTTATAATTTAAAGTTTATACAGTACTGTATCAATTCTATGCATTTCTGTAGATATAAAAATGCACACTAATATTTTAGAATCACTGCCTAAGTTACAGCACTGTATTGTATGTTGGTACTTTTCTGTTGACTCATTTTTTCCTCTTAACTATCAAATTTTCTCTGTACTTGATTTTTATCTGTGTATCAGTTTTGTAGAGACTCTGGATTACATTTTTTATTTTCTGAAGTTTACTGAATTTGTTTACTGAGCAGATAAATAACTCAGAGGACTCAACCTTTTGTAAACATCACTTTAGTCTTTGTTAGGATATATCATTTTCCCCTTAAATATAGAGCAATTTCTTGTCTTTAGATATAATATTTACTTCTAAGTCATGAAGTCCAAAATTTTTACCAATCCTTGCAACTTGATAAAACTTGAACTTCACACTGTCTTCTTTCATTGGACAGAAGTTGAAATCTCAGACAAGGAATTGCCATTGTCCAGTTGTTTACCTTGGAATAATTGGAGTTTCTTCTAGTGCATTTAGAGTATGTGTATCATCAAACAAGGAAGAATTTATATGCTGATTTTGGGATTTCATTATTTGCATCTACCTTTAACTCTTTTATTTTGACTCTACAGTAACTAGTACTCTTAGTCAGCTATTTTCATAGCTCCTGTTTCCCTACTCAGGATGAAATCTTCTCTTGCTATGGCTGAATTATCTGATCATTAAGCTGCTTTCTGAACTGTTTTTTTTTTTTTAATCTCAAATTGAATTTTTGTGGCCTTTTAAAATATTTATTTCCTACTTTTATGTTAAGTGAAGTGTATAGTATTGTTGTTTCCTTATTAGCTATAGGCATGAATAACAGAAATTTTTCTATTAAAAATGTGTGCAGATATTAAAATACATGTGGTTATTTTTATACTTACATGAACATAGACTTACATTTAGAAAACACTTGAACGTTCAAAAGTGAACAGTAAAACAGAAATCAGTATCTTCTCAAGATATTGTCCAAGTTATTTGCAAAGAATTTCTCACTAAAGGCAATATTGGCAAAAATTGATAGTTTTGTCTAGGCATTGTGTTTAGTCACTTTGATAAAGTAATTACAGGTGGATAACTGCTCATTGTTGAATTAGGCACTTCAGGAAATGGGAAGGAGGATGAACATGGCTCCTGCTTGATAAAACTATGCATTAGTTTGGATGATATGACACATATAATGATGAATATTCATTTGAGTTAAAATACAAAAGCTTAAGAAACAATATGATTAAGGGTTAAATAAATAGAACTGAAATAGGTTATACCTTCAGAACTATAAATTGACCCAAGTGGAAATTTTTGATCATGCTATGATCAGGCTTCTGCTCACCATTTATAATGATATTCAGAAAGACTTATTAAGTAATTTCTTAATTTCTACCAATGTATTTCAGCCTGAGAGACTGTACAGCCAATTAGCTTTGCCCAAAGACTCCTGTGATGAGACCATTCTTAGAATTATAGGAGAAAACCCAGAGTCTACTTAAATTTCCATTATTTCTTGCTGTTATATATTAACATAGATAATAGCCACCACATTTCTTACCACAGAAGTTCTTGCTCCTTTCACTGAATATGTTTCAACATTTTGGACTTTTGGAGAGAAAAGGTGAGGAGGCAAGGATTAGGTCAGAGTCACAACTCTTATTTTCATTCCAGCATTCATATCCTTGGAAGTTTTTAACTTTTGGGTAAATAATTTTAGCTATCTACTTGATTCTCTAAGCAGATAACTAGAATTCTCTACTACTTTATAAATAGAAATTCTGTTTTTTCTACTAAAAATAAACTGCAGTAGAAAAATGAATTTAGCCTCATTTTAGTTCAAGGTGATGATCAATAAAATTTAAGCAATAATCATTGGGTAGGCTTATTAAGAAAACTATTTAAAAGTAACTGACTTACACGTGAGCCTTCCAGCTCTTACTTTCCTTCAGATTATTACATGCAGAGTTTAGTAGTCAGTGAAGAATTTGGGGAGAAGTTACATGTATTCATGGGAGTTTTCCTTAGCTGTGGCTACCTTTCATTATCTACTTTTGACTCTTTAGTAACCAGTTCTCTTATTCATTAGTTTTCAGATCTGTTATCACTATCCTACTCTCATGATACCATCCTTTATTTCTCTTTATAAAATATAATAATTTTATTATTTCTTTTGCTTACAAAACCATACTCATTTTAAGACATTGAATATGCACATCCACCAAAAGAAGTCCACCACTTTGTTCCCTCTTGCCTTCCCTCACTCCTCCAACCTCACTGGCAGCCATCATCTTGTGTCCTGTGGAATTTTGGTGGTTTAGCTGCTTCATTTTACTACATTCCACGTATGAGTGAAACCATCCTGTATATCTCTTTTTATGTCTCAGTTATTTCACTTAACATGATCCCCTGCAGGTCCACCCAGATTGTTGCAATGGACACAATTTTGTTCTTTTTTTTCAGTAGCTGCATAGAATTCTGTTGAGTATATACTCAACTTCTTTCTCCAGTCATCAGTTCATGGGTATTTAGGTTGCTTCCATGCCTTGACTATTATCAGCTCTGCTGCTATGAACACAATTGTGCAGATATTTTTACTCATTAAAAATTTTGTGCTCTCTAGATATATGCCTAGGAGTGGGATTTCTGGATCACCTGGTAATTCCATCTTTATATTTTTGAGGAATCTCCATACAGTTTTTAAGAGAGATCGTACTTAGTAATTTTCCCACCAACAGTTAAGGAGGGTTCCTTTTACTCTCACCACAACACTTGTTATTTCTAGGCTTTTCAATGTAGGTCATTCTCAGTGTGTGAACTGGTATCTCATGGTTTTTATTTGTATTTCTCTGATGATGAGTGAAGTTGAACATGTTTTCATGTGTCTGGAAGCCATATGGGTGTCTTCTTTGGATATGTGTCTGTTTGCCCATGTTTTGAGTGGGTTCTCAGTTTGTTGTTGTTTTGAGATGTATGAACTCTTTGTTTATTTTGGAAGTTAAGCTCTTATCTGATATATGCTCTGTGAATATTTTCTCAAATTGTGTAGATTACTTTTTGTTTTAATGGTGATTGCTTTTGCTGTGCGGAAGTTTTTTGGTTTGTTATAGTCCCAATTATTTAGTTATAATTTGGTTACTTTTGCTGTAGCTTTTCTTTCACAAAGATCTATTTGAGTTAGAGGTCATGGAGCATTTTTCCCACATTTTCTTCTAAGTATTTTATGATTTCAGGACTTATGTCCAGGTCTTTGATTCATTCTGAATTAACTTTTGTGTATGGTGACAATTAATAATCTAGTTTCATTTTTTTGCAGATGTTTTTCCAGTTTTCACCACACCATTTATTGAAAAGACTTTTCTTCTTTCTTTGTCTCTTCTTGGTTTTTTTGTCAAAGATTAACTGTTCACATAGATGTGGCTTGTTTTTTCTGGGTTCTCAGTTTGATTCCATTCACCCATGTGTCTATTTTTGTTCCAGTACCATACTCTTTTAATGATGATTGCTTTGTAGCATAGTTTGAAGTCAGGAAGTGTGATTCCTCACACTTCTTTTTCACCTCAGGATAGCTTTGTCTGCTTGAGGTCCTTTATGATTCCAAATAAACTTGAGTATTGTTTTCTCAATTTCCTTAAAAATATCTTGAATTTTGAAGGCAATTGCCTTAAATCTGTATATTGCTTTTGGAAGGATTGCCATTTTAATTGTTAATTCTTCCAGTCCAGAAGCATGGACTATTCTTCCATCTCTTTGTATCTTCTACTACTTTGTTAAGTAAGGTTCTGTAGTTTTCTTTGTAAAAGTCTTTAACCTTCTCTGTTAAGTTTATTACTAGGTATTTTATTTTTCTTGGTGCTGTTGTGAATGTAATTTCTTTCTTAATCTATTTTTCCTCTACTTCATTGTTTACATATAGGAATGCTACTGATTTTTGTGTGCTAGTGTTATATCCTGACACTTTGCTGTATTATTATTTCTTGTTATATATTGTTTCTAGGATTTTATAGGTAAAAATCATGTTATCTGCAAATAATGATAATTTTATTTCTTCTTTTCCATTTGGATATTCTTTTAATATCCTTTTCCTGCATCAGTGAAATGGCCAAGATTTCCAGAACTATATTGAATAGTAATGGTGATAGTGGGCTACATTGCCTTGTTCCACATCTTATGGAAAAGACTCCATTTTTCATCATTGTGATATTGGTTGTGTGTTTGCTATATATTGCTTTTATTATGTTGAGGTATGTGCCTTATATTCCTATTTTGGTGAGGGTTTTTAATCATAATTGGTTACCAAATCTTGTCAAATGCTTTTTCTGAATCTATAGATATGATCATATGTTTTTGTTTTCTTTTTTGATATGGTGTAATAGATTCATTGATTTCAGTATGTCAGACCATCCTTGCATTCCTGATAAAAATTCCACTTGATCATGGTGTATTATTATTATTGTTATTATTATTATTTTAACGTGCTGCTGATTTTGGTTTTGTAAGATTTTGGTGACAATTTTCACATCTATATTCATCAGTAATATTGTTACATTTTCTTTTTTGGTTCTGTCTTTGTCTGGTTTGGGGATCACAGTAATATTGGCCTCATAGAATGTATCTGGGAGTTTTCCCTCCTCTTCAATTTTGTGGATGAGTTTAAGGAGAATTGGGATTATCTTTTCTTTGAATGATCAGTAGAATTCACTGGTGAAGTCATTTGAACCTGGGCTCTGTTTCTGGGGAGATTTTTTTTATTACTGCTTCAATTTCTGTGCTTGTGATTAGTCTGTTCAAAATGTCTGTATCTTCCTGGTTCAGTTTTGGGAGGTTATAGGTTTCTAAGAAACTGTCTATTTCTTCATGATTGATGAATGTGTTAGTGGCATATTATTGCTTGTA
Source organism: Solenodon paradoxus (assembly GCA_004363575.1). Classification (NCBI taxonomy): domain Eukaryota; kingdom Metazoa; phylum Chordata; class Mammalia; order Eulipotyphla; family Solenodontidae; genus Solenodon; species Solenodon paradoxus. The sequence continues at coordinate 26,571 of RJWH01003537.1, forward strand.
ATAGTCTTTTATGATTCTTTGTATTTGTCTGTTGTCAGTTGTAATCTCACCTCTTTCATTTATGATTCTTGATATTAATGATTTTTCTGTGTTCTTTTTAAATCTAACCAGGGGTATATTAATTTTGTTTATTTTTTTCAAAAAAATCATCTCTTTGTTTCTTTGCTCTTTTGAATGGCCCTTTTGTTTTCAATTATATTTATTTCTGCTCTAATTTTTATTGTTTACTTCATTCTAGTAATTTTTGTTTGTAATTGTTCTCTCCTTTCTAGTTCCCTCAAGAATTTAATTTAGACTCTCTTGGTTTTCACTGCAAACTTGTGTGGCTATAAATTCCTCTCAGAACTGCTTTTGCTCAAAGCATCCCATGTGTTCTGGTAGCATATCTCTTTATTTTTGTTTCTTTCCAGGTAAGTCTTAATTTCATCTTTCATGTTATTGACTATCTATAAATCAGTCAAAAGCATGTCATTAAATATCTGCATCTTTATGGTTTTTCCAGTTTTGTTCTTCTGGCTCATCCCAAGCTTCACCCCCTTGTGATCAAAAAAGATGCTTTCTATAATTTAAATACTGCTAAATTTTCTGAGTCTTGTTTTGTGTCCCATGATGTGGTCTAATCTTGAGAATGTTTCATGTATACTTGAGAATAATATATTAATTTTGTTGTGGGTAGAGCACTCTGTATATGTTTGTTAGGGCCATGTGCTCTATTGTCTCATTTTGAGTACTTATTTCTTTGTTGGTATTCTGTCTGGATGATTTATCTATTAATATAAGTGGGGTACTGAGATCCTCCACTATTATTGTATTAAAGTCAATATCTGCTTTAGCTCTGTTAGTATTTTGTTTTACATTTTACAGGGTCCAGCATCGATTACATATATATTAATGATAGTTACTTCTTCTTGATTAATTGCCTCCTTGACCATAACATAATGTCCTTCCTTACCTTGAGCTATCCTTTTCAGGTGAAAGTCTTTCTTGTCCAAAATCAGTATTTCAGCTCTTGACTTCCTTTCATTGCTGTTGCTTTGATATATTTTTCCATAGTCTTACTTTCAACCTGTGTTTGTGTTTAGATCTGAAACTATTTTCTTGTAAGCATAATGTTGATGGACCCCGTTTTTTGATCCATCTGGTAATTTGTGTGTTTTGATTAGTGCATTCAGTTCATTCACATTTAGGTTGAAAACTGATATATGTGACTTTATTGCTATCATTTGAACTTTTATTTTCTATTGGATTTCTGTGTCTGTTGTGTTGTTTCTCATTTATTTTTGTTGTCTTCTCTATGGTCTTTTATGTTGGTCATTTCAATTTTGTCTGCTTCCCAGCTATGTATCTCTTGGAGTTAGGTTTTGTGGGTCTCATGTGGATTGAGAGGTTAGAGAGAAAAACTATAAAACTTATTATGATATAACATCCGAATTTCTGAAGGTAATTTTTCTGTATTCCATTGGTTGATAATCCTACAACACCAACATAGATTAGAGGGGAAAGGGATTAGACTACACATCGTAACTGGAGAAGTGAAGAATTTGTGATCACCTTTATCTTCCAGAAGTTGTTTTTCTTTTATTCCAGAAAACTTTACAGTGGTTAAAATTATCTGCATATTATAAATGGATATGAAAATTAACTTAGGGAAAGGCAAAATAGGTTGAATTTCAGTTAAAGATGAAAGAACTAATTATAAAAAGGAGAGTAAAGCAAGAATTTAAAGGATAGGAAGGTAATTTTGAGGCAGTGTAGACCTAGGATGGGTGGGACAAACTTTTAAATAACAGAGATCCCAGAACTCATGTTCTTTAAGGATCTTAAAAATAAACAAGTTATATCTAAATAAAGAATGATGAGGTTCATCAGAGGTTCCCCAAATCTCTGAACAAGAGCTTGTGAGTTTATCACACATGGGTTACAGAAATTCCATCTACACCCTGTTCTTCTGGTGCTGAGACACCGAAGTTCCATTGATCAAAACAGAACTTGGTTGTGCTCCTACCAAAGTTCACACACACATTCCGGCACAGAATCCACTTTGAAATTTTTGTATTTATGTCTGTTGAGAATTATGATTAAATAGCTATCTCACACTTTCTGTTACACACTTTCTGATAAAATCTCAGTTTATTTCTTTGAATAGGTTTAATAAAATTTAAAACAGAAAATAGGATAGTACACCTGACTTTTATTTGTTAGTTTTTATCCCATTTTTATTCATTCCTGATAAATGTGTTGTCCATATAAAAAATAAATTTTTCTTCCATCATCTGAGAAAATTGTTTTCCTGATGGATTTTCAAATGACACAAATGCATTGTCTTGAGTTCTACCATGACAAACCAAACATTTGTGAGACTGTGATTTGCAGAAAAACCTGAGTCATAGAATATTAGTCCATGAATAAGCATGAGATGCCCAGACTTCAAAATAATGCCCTTTACTCTACTGACAACATCATTTAATCAAATACTGAAGCATGATTCATTTGATTACCTTAATATGAGGAATTCTAGTTCATATTCCTTCATTAGATTTTATAAATATTTTCTGTAACAATAGATTTTATTCTTTTGGAAGAATCAACTGCTAATTATGGAGAAACACCTTAAAAATTAAAAATATCGATGCTCAAAATATTTTTTAAACTAATTACACTGAGATTACTTTATAATGTTTTTATTAAAATATTTTCATTTGAATTCCTTTATTCCTTCAAGGCATTGTCTTTAAGTCTAATTTTAATAGTTTTTCATATGATGTGTGTCACTGGTTTATATTAACTTTCATCAGCAAAATAAACAGCAGCTCCTTCAATAGTTTCTCTGTAGTTAAAATCACATATACAAATATACCTTTTTCAGCATTTATAATTCATTTTTTTGAATACTCAAATATATAAAAGCAAATGAAAATTAATGTAACATTGCTCACTAGTTCATAATTTTATCACAAAATCCATTAGAAGTTAAGTTGTTGTTTCATAGATATGTTTTTGTCCTTCAGATGATCTGGACAAAAATTCTGGAAGCTGTCAAATCACTGCTGTTCTTCATTAATTTTATTATTCAAGGGATAAATTTTCTATATTTTCATAAGAAAGAAGTCCTTGACCCCATAGTATATATCACAAGCTATGCCAACTGAGAAGTGAATACATTAGAACAATGAAGTACAGAGGGAAGAGTTCAAAATTGTATTTTAATTTCTAAAACATATCTTAAAACTTTTTTTAATAAGAAGAACTTTAACAGTTCTAAGAACATTTTCACTCACTTTCTTCATAAAATATTGTATGCCTCTTTCTTTTCTACTCTGTCTAGATAGAATAAGCATAACTCTCATTGATGTAGAAAAGGATCATTCTAAAGTATTAAGAATATTCCCAGGAAGATAATTTATAAATGAGCAGTTAATTACAGATTTTAGCTTGTTCTAATTTGGACATTACAACCTTTAATTTCCAACTTCTTTACTTCTATTCTAGTCTACATATCAACATGATATATAGAAATCTAATTAAGTAGCTTACTTATATTCTTTGTGATACAGCAAAGAATAAGACAGTCTGTATTCTCATGGATATTGCATTTAGTGTTGGAAAAAAGAAACTCTAGAAGCTCTAAGTGCTCTAGAAGCGCCTGACTCTCAGCTTCACTTTTCATCTTCAGATTCCACACCCAACAAGCACTGCTCTTGAACCTGGGTCATCTTCCATTAATTATTGTTGGTTTCCTTGTTTGTTATAAGATTATGTCTTTCCTTTAATCTCAGTTGCTTTTCCTTATGTTTGATCGTACTGTGGTTTTAATCTTATACCCTCTATCTACTCTTTTGTGCATACCTTCTACTTCTAAGCTATATTGAAGATCAAATTGTGGATTCATACTAGCAACTAATATCTTTCAGATATTAGCTTACATATGGTTTCCTTCCTTATTCATCCCATATAAATTAAGTGGCTTTCCTATAGTTTTAATTACATAATAACTAATTCATATTTTTGCATCATCTGTTTACAATACTTGTATTCCTTTAAAAAACACAATTAGAAGCTCCTTGAACCAAACATCACAATGGGCATATGATAACATCAAATATACAATATGAAAGAAGTTATTCGCATTCCATATACCATTTTTAAATCATTAATTTTCAGCTATAATAAAAATTATGAAGTCTTGCATTTTGCAACAAACTGGATGGAATTTGAGGTAATTATGTTACGTAAAATAGGTCAGAAAGAGAAAGAAATTATCAGATGATTTCATTTGCTGCTGGAAATAGAAAAAAGGAAATAGAAAAAATTAAGCAGAACCCACACATAAAAACTTTAGACTCTGAAATCAAAACTGAGTTAATGGGATGAGTAGGGAAAAAGCTTACTCATTAAGGGAAATTCTACACGTAGAAGAGGTCAAACTAATAAGAGTAAATAACATTAAACTCTCATGGTAGGTATGGTGTGATATAACATAAATCATGGTGTGAGTGTATTATCTTGAAACTTACATAATATTGTAAGCCAGTGCTCCACCAATTTTAAAAAAGAAAATAAAATTGTGAGTCTTGTGATGGGCCAATCAAATAAGTGAAACGCAGATAACTCAAAGTAGGAATGCAATAGGCTATCATTTGTTATGTTCATATAGATTGCATTTACATGGACTTGAGAAAATCATCTCCTCATAATCCATTTCCACTGTACCACCACCCCCAATAACCAGTAAAATGTCTCAATTCCTGAGATATAGTCACTTCAGTTTATAGTTTTCTATGATAGCTAAAGAAGTGATAAGGACAAAAATAATATGACGATTCTATTGGAAAAGTCTTAACAACTAAATTGGTCATATTATCATCATATTATCATTGCATCATCTGTTTACAATACTTGTAATTGTATGTCTTCTCCCTCAAATATGTTTTAATGTCACTGATTCATCACATTCAATAAATTTTTGTAAAAAATTTGATTAGTAACAGCTTACAATGACAGACACAGACACAGTAGCAACTCTAATTGTTGCTGAGTTGACTTGTGTCTAGGATTCTGTCTGACAGCTGTCAAGGACATAGGTGATAGAAGAGTTTCCAACTAAAAATTACAATCTTTTGAAAAGTACAAAAAAGCAAAAAATATCATCTTGGTCCAAAGAGTGTTTTTCAAATTTATAGATCCATTTTTCCCCCAGAAGATCTCACTAGTTTTCTATAAAATAATGATGACAGTACCTTATAAAGTCAAGCAAAAATTGCCCTATCAGGATAATAAATAAACTAGTTAATATTGAGTACTTTTATGAGGTAAGAACGAAAAATGAATTTTCCTTGAAAACATTGGATGAATTCTTAATTTATATGGTTGGGAAATAAAGAATTAGCCATGTGGAAATCTAATCCATGTCTATATCAATTTATCTTGGTTATAATATAATGGAATTAATCAATACTGGCTACATAATTTGGGGGAAATGTAGAACCCCTCATTCAAAATTATTAAATCTTTCAAGACAGTGACAATTGACCATGAAACCAAGCATAAGGCTCTGTGTGAGTTTGCTTGCACAGGTTGTATAGTCTGGCTGTAAGTTATAGTTTTTATATCAAGCACCTTGTGTGTGTATATATATATATATATAATTTAAAAGAATAATCTTTGATCTTCTAAAAAGAATAGGCACAGATACTGACTTTTGCACAAGAAAGACTTTGGGACAAGCAAGCATGATGTGTCTCATTAAAGTTTTCTTGGAAGTCAATGAGAGTCATGAAGCAATAACCTAGGTGTCCTCACTCCAGTCTCGCTCTATTTACTTTATCAGATTTCATCTCCAAATAGAACTCCAATTTCAACAAATAGCAAAGACATTTATGACCAATATACCCTGCTACCCCTCAAAACATCACCTCTGGAGTCGATTCTAGGAATTTAATTGTATGAGACAAAAACAGTTGCGGTTTGTAAATTACTTTCTTTGTCCCATTCAGACTCCAAAACATGGCAGGATTGGGGAAATGAGAAAACTCATAAAGCTGCAGTTCTTTTCGAGAGAAGCAATTAATAAAAATGGAGAGACTTGGCAGCCTAGAAACACCCAAAGTAATAACTCCTTTTATGAATATGAGACACAGATCCCAGGGCATTGTCAGGCAGGTTTCTGCTCTATTGACTACTACGTCAGACAACACATTTCATACCACTGAACATGTCCTATTTCAAGGGATGTAAGAAAGGGACACTGGAGGAAATATAAACATCAGAGGAAATAGGAATGCCTCTGAACACATGTCTTAGAGCAATAAAGGTGATCTGGCTTGGAAAGCCAATTCTAGGAGAGTGATTAGAAATTAGAAAAGTGGCCACAGCAGGGGAAGACTTGAACAGGTGATAATGCTAAGTATAAACAACAAGAAATGAAAGTCCAAGCTATTGCAACTATTCATTTCCTGGGAATGACCAGGAAACTATCAGGTTCTCACTCTTCTTTTACGCAGTTGGCTCATTTTTACGTGCTAAGTCATACAATAGTCAAACTGACTCGTATGATAAAGGTCATTCCATTCATTGTATGCAGGTAAAAATTCAATGCGATTGTCATGTTATTCTCCACAGATTGTATTAATCCAGGTTAAAACTTCTAGTCAAGAGATTTCATCAAATATTTGTTAAGAAGGGAAGAATGCTTGCCATAACAACCACATTCTTCTCAATGGTAATACTTTTTAATGGATGAATAGAAAGTTCCCAGCTTCTCTGTGTTTTTAAATGGCCCTCACTTAGCTCTCACTCTTTTCTCAATCCCTGGCTGGGCCCTCCAATTTTTTACTGAAAGACAAGAGAGCTGTTTGTTGGGCACTGTTCTTTATAAGGAAGGAACATCCAGGTGGAAACTTTCCTATGTCATTTGGAGATCCTACTAGTTTGACCATGTCTCTCAGTGAATCGGAATATGTATCGAAGATCTATTTATCTGCATTATTTCTAAATGTTTATAAAAACTGCATATGGAGCATCGTTAACACTTCAAAAGCTAAGAGGAGATGGGAATAGGGTTTGAACATAAGATGTAAAGCAAGAGATATTTATTTGCAGTGGTAGAGTTTGGTAGGGGGACAACCTATTTAGTTGTGTCCAGTTTCCTGAGATGGGTGAAATTGCAGGTGACACTCTCTGAATGTATAGATATTTAGAGATTAAAACGTAATTTCAGGTTTTTTCCTTTTCTCCTGCTGAATTAAATTAGGCAAAGTGTATGTCCTCCACTATAAAACATCTCCTGATGGGTAGCATACTCTGAAAATATGCCTATTACAGAACAAATATTACCGTTCAAATTTATTTTCATATATATTAGATTGTATACCTTCTGAAACAAAAACATATGCCAATTTAAGTTTTATCCCCAGATCCCAGCATAGTTTGTAGAAAATCAAATCAATAACAATTTAATAATGCTACATCATATGAAGCATTGCATTAAATGCTTGTTCACAATGCTAGTTTAATCTTCATAATAAACTGGTGATTTGAATATATTATTTTTTCCATTTTACTGAGAAAACAGATACTGACAATTGCCAACACTCTTAATATAGGCTCTGCATTCATGAACTGATCAACAGTGAGTCCTTCTCTAATTCAAAGTCCCTTCAATTTCAGAGGAAAAAGTGAGTATTGAGAAATAAAGGAAAGATGGGTTTCTATGAGAATTCCTAGAAACAACTCTTAGAATGAGGTACACAACAGCAAGTCAAGTAATATATGCAAGTTGCTATAGCCAACAGTTTCTCTTGAACTTGGGAACATGACACTGTGATAGTTGATGACAGGGGTTCTTCATCCTGTTGAAAAACCAATGCACCCAGAGCACTTGTTTTTAATATCCAGATTTTATCTACTGTGTTTCCTTCTCTCTCCAAAACCAGAAGATATGAATGTCTGTCTTTGTTTCTTGTTTCTGCCAGATTGGTTTCAAGTATAGAACCATGACTGGGCCTTTCTTATGACATCTTGAGGTCCTTTGATTTTAAACATTCCTCTCTGAGTTACCACCTGAGTGAAAAAAACTTAATCGAACAGTGCATATGTGACTAATTCGTTATACTTTCTCCCACAGTAGCAAGTCTTTTATTTTCTTGTACTTTTTTAAAATTATACTTCAACCTTAAAGAAAGGAATTCTGCTTTTACCACTTCTTTCTCCCTCTACACATTTCAATCTCCTAAAAAGAAGTGGAGACTACAGTGATTGTTTAGAGATAAGTCCTGAACATAACTTAAAGGATACATGGTTGTTAGTGACCTTTTGCTTCCAATTCCTTGTCTCCAATGCAGCACTCTCTCTTATGCATCTGGAATTCATGAGATGGGTATACTTTGAGTAGGGTCCACAGAGATCTTAACACTTTGAATTCTATCTTTGATTGCAGGAGCAAGGGTGTGTGTGAAGCATACTCTCCATGTCTTATGACTTGTACGCTGAAGGAAAAAAAAATCCAGACAAGTCCTAAACTTGCTTAGTGGACAATAAATAATATTGGGACTTTTTCTCATTTATTTCTGCTTTGTTGGTGTTGTTGTTGTTTCATATGCTCAACCTCCCCAGAGAGGAAGAATGAAGAATAATGGGATTTCAGCACCACCAAAACCCTACTTTGCTACTTAAAGGCTACTTATTTCTTTTCTCTACTTGCAAAAATAGGGCAAGGAGGAAAAGTATGCAGAAAAATGAGAGGACATTTGAAGTGGGAAATCCCCAGCTAAATTAGTGAAAACGTGATGCTTCCTGACACTCAACCATTGAGGTTCTGTCCTTGACTGAGTGTAACAGAGATATTCATTATCCACCAGTACTCCTATTCTCCTTCCGCAATGTTAGCTGAATACGTGGTCTTTCAGTGAAACACTCCATTTCCCAGGTTCCCTTCTGGCTAGATGACTAAATTCTAAGTGGTAGTCAGTGGGATGTGCCATGATTATTTGTAATGGGACAGGTCCCTGTTCATCCCTCTTTTCCTTTTTGCCATTAGTTGGCATAGAGGTGTGATGGCAGATGCAGATGTTAGAGATGCAGAGATGAAAGTATATCTTGAGGATGACTGAGCTTCCCTAGAAACATGGACTTCTAACATTTAACTATTATGTAAAAAAAAAAAAAAAGGTAAACCTCTAGAGTACTTGTGTCATGCCTTGGGTCTTTTTTATTACATTAGCTAAGACTTTACCCCAATCAATTCAGGAAAGGGGTTCAAAATCCTGGCCTACTCTCTCTCTCCCTGAATTTTCTTTCCCAGAATTCCCCAATCACACATATATTAATTCACACCATATTGTTCAAGAAATCTCTGGCCTTAATATAATTGAATGTTAAAATATTATTTTATCTCAAGCTCAAAGAGATATGCATTTCTTCCTCTTACTGACATTCTTCTAAGTTGATGATTCCTTCCTTTCATTTTAAAATTAGAGATAGTCACATTCTTTTTACTCCTCCCATTTTTAATCCCTACCAAAAATAAATAAAACCTTTTGGATATTTATGAGTTCACCTTTGCAAATCCAAGTATGAAGTGATGGATGGTGCCTGACTCTCATCCATTAACTGTTTCACCATGTTTTTTTTTTTTTTTCCTTCTTTGTAGTGACTATCTTCACCAGCTTTTCCTTAGTGAGTGCATTTGCCTTTTTGGAACATTTTTTCATTAAAATGTACAACAAACATCACTCTAAAGAGAACCTCAAAAGAAAAAATACAATATAAATTTCCATGTGTTGTAGAATCTATGGAAAGGAAAATGGTATAATTCAGTGAGTTTAAAATTGCAGACTTCTGTTCAAGTAGTACTTACTATCTATGAATAATGGTCAGGGTTACCTCTGCAAACCTCAGTATCTCATCTACGAAAGAGAATAATACTAATTGTCATATTTGTATTAAATGAGATAATATATATAATATATAGTTTGTAGAGTGAATACCACATTACCAGCACACAATAATCACTCTCTCATAAGTAATTCTTGTCGTAGTTAACATTTTGAAACTTTTCTAAATTCATCTTCACAAGTAATTGACAGTCAGTGTATTTGGAAGCAGTGTCTGAAGCCAAGCTATTTGCCTGGTTTAGGGAGAGTGAATGTTTTGTCAAACTATTGGGGACTACTCCAAATTCACAAAAACAACACAAAATGCTTACTGAACTGTAGAATGCTAATTATGCATCCTATTTATGATAATCTTACAAAGTCTCATTACCTACAGCAGTCACAATGCATTCATCTCATTTCTGTTTAGGCTGAGGAAATTACAGGAAGGCCTTGTCATTCTTTTTGGAGTTTTCTGTATTTGGTGACATTTCCCCAACTTGCTGCAAAACAGCAGATGCAATTAATTACTTTTTGAATCGACTAGAGGACAGCTTGTAAGTTTTCTGCTGCCCTCTGTCAATTCTGGCACAATGAATTCTCTTTCAGACTTGCATTTTATAACTTGCATTTTAAGCACTTCAAAGATTGCAGTCCCTAAATATAAAATGGTAGGATGGGGGGCCATTTTGCATTTAATAATTTCTCAGAAAATGAAGCACTATTATGATCATTAGTTCACTCAGGACTCTAATGTTCATAATTAATAGATATTTTTACCTTTAAAAATGTTGGGACGTTTATAGGAATCTCCTCATTGTTGAGTTGACATCATCTTAAGCCCCGAAGAGGTTATTAAAGACCTCAACTACTTTGGACTTGTCTCTATTGACATGACAGCCTCATCATTTTCCAAAGTTTGAATCATCTGATAGTGAAATGCAATGTTCAAGGACAATTCCCAACCTAGAAGTTCTTGTCAGCCCCATTTATTCTGACATTTCAGTTCTACTCTTTTCAGAAGCTGTGTTAAATGAAATGTCTTACATTAATTTTGTCTTCAAATTTTCAAGTTATGTGCAATCAGAGACATAGAAACTTTTGTGTTAGGAGAGCCATCTCTATAATTGACATGAAAACAAGGTGAGGGGTCATGAACAGTACAGAAATTGACATAACCCCCATTCAGATTAATGATTCCCTAGTTGGTCATTTATAAATGATTCTAGAAAATATTTTTGAATGTAGATTTTAATATGGGAAATCTCATATTCTCCAAGTTCATTTTTAAAAAGAACATGATGTTTATACACAAGAAGACAATTTTTAAGAGGCGATCAGTTTCTCTAATCTACATCCTTGCTCAGCACCTGCCTTGTACCTGCTCCATATAAAGAACTAACTATTCTCAGTTTCACAGAAAATGGAGACCAGATCAATTCATATTGGCCTCTTTTAGAAGTTTCTAAGACATAAATGTTGTGAAATGTGAGATTTAAAATATTACCAGATAAATCTACGTAGAGAATAAAAAGGAATCATTAAATCAAAAGATACTACAATTGTGAAAACTTGGTTTCCTATTAATTAGTCAAAGGTCAAAGGTAGCCATGTTTGCATTTTTCCTTTTTGTTAAATTTATTATTTTATTTCAATAGCAGTAAAATGAGATGTTAGAGGATAATTCGAAGTGTCTCAGATTGATTGAGGTGTCAATATAATAGGTTAGCAAGGAGTCAAACATAACACACCCTCTATATGCTGATTTTTAAAGGAAAGAACCCAAAACTTATTCCTGGAATACTGAATCTTTCATCCATTTCATGAACATAATAAGGATTCAGAGTACAAGGAGGTATTTTGTGAAGGAGATTGGTGAGCACAGTTACCTTTCTGAACTCTTACAACCTCTTTTTAATGGAGAAGAAACAAGTCTTCTAATTGCAAGTTTGTTTAAAAGGGAAATTTAAGGACATCAAAGACAATTTTTAAAAAGTTAAATATCCCACAAATAAATAGTGAGTGTGTATCATTAACCCAGAATGACTAACCAGTCTCATTTTATATATATATGTGTGTGTGTGTGTGTGTGTGTGTGTGTGTATGCAAAAATAATGTTTCAAAGTTATAAGACTATGTAGTATTTTATAGGACAAAAATATCAATGACAGAAATAATCTCTACTGGTCAAAAGTAATTTTGAAATGATCAATATTCTATATTTTCTAATTTTTCAGTCTGAGGCATAATTACTAGTAAACAGCAAAGCAAAATGTTATCTTTTTCTGAACTGAAGACCTTTGGACAGACTAGTCTGACAATACTCTGCTGTGAGTTTGAAAGGACATGTGTTAATACTCTTTTGCTTTATTTAGAAAGCAAAATATTCTTCTTGCAAAGACATTACTCAGTGCTTTGAGATAAATTTCCTCTAGTCCCAAAGAAAGCAATGTCTGACTCCTGCCTGAAAACACTAGAGTAAGCTAGAGCTGGGGTCTTATCCAAGCTCCAAAAAGCAATAATCTGACTAATTAGCATCCTTGATGGTAGGGTTAGTTTGGTGCTACTGCACTGAGATTTGTCAACTCCAAGAATTGTAGGAGTGTTTCCTTACCAATCTGGGCCTTGTGGTTGACAGAACTAAGTGCAGAGTCCTCCACCAGTATGATCTTCTAGAGGGCAAGAGGTTGCTTAGAAGAAAGGCTAAGGGGGTTGGGGGATGGGGAAGGGAGTACTGCTGGATGCCCAGAGTTGAGTTAGAAGTTACCCAAGACCATCTGAGAGACAGCAAGCTACATCTGGCTGATGGTGGCAAATGTAGGAAAGAGAGACCAAGCAGTCAACCTTTGAAGTGCTAACAAAAACACCCATAAGGGAAACCTATTTCAATGTTGGCTAGATCCGTTCAAGATCACTGTGTTTAGTACTTTAAGGTCCACTTTGCCAATAAGTGTAACAGATAAGAAGTGACCCATAGGCTCACTTATTCTGCCCTCACCCTAGCAGGAAAATGGAGAATATAAGCATAAAGAAAGTTAAAAATAGAAATTAATACCTCATGTATTTCCCTATTCAGGCTTTCCTCTTGAAGTGCATTAAGTCAGATGATATCTGTTTGTTTGTTTTGGGAAACAGTGGTTTTCATTTATTTCTGCACCACACATTCCACACGTACTGTAATCACCTTTTTCAATAAATAAATTTTAACTGTATCATACCACCTTTTTAATTATAGTTTTATTGAAATGTAATTTATATCTAACTTTTTGTTAGTTTGTTTCACAAAATAAAGGTTTGATATATTAATATATATTGCAAAATGATCACTGCAGTAAGTTTAATTAGCATCTGTCATCTTGTAGCTATAATTATTTTCTTGCAGTGAAGACTTGTAAGATCTACACTCATAGCAACTCTCAAATATACAATATAGTATTGTTAGCAGTAGTCACCGTGTTGTGCATTATATCCTCAGAACTTAGGTGACAGGGAGTTTGTACCTTTTGATCACTTTCACCATTTCCTCCTATTCCTACTCACTCAGATGGAAGTCAATTAAATCAGAGATTTAATACTGTTAAATTTAGAATTTTGTCACTTATGTGGGAATGGATATTCATATTATTAAATTTATTAATTATGAATTTTTCAACTAAAATAACTACAATTTTTGTTTATTTTTAATCTGAATGGGATCAGTCATGAACTTGCCCAAGTTTACGTTGAGGAACAAGGAGGATTATATGCTGCTGAATAAAAATTTAAAGGTATAATGATAAATACAAATAAAAATGCTATGTGGTTACCATATATATGTCCTGATTTTTCATTAGTGGTAGAATTTGCTTTCTTTATTTGAGGAAACTAGAGAATGGAACTTAAACAAATTTCAGGAACCATATCAACTCACCTAATTTTATGATCCTACATTACTGTCTTGGGATTTAGAACTTGAAAGTAAAAATTCACTACTACATTAATGGAAAAACAACACAGATAGAGAAATGAAAATTATAGCGATGCTTTGTTCTCTGTCTTCCAGTGTTTAATGTCTGTGCTAATCTTTTTGGGTATATGAAATAAAGAGAAATGGTTTTTTATTTTCTGGTTTTTTGTTGGTGGTATTTTTTGTTTGTTTGTTTGTTTTAGTTTTTTCCTTTATAATATGTTAACTTGACAGTCTGGAAATATGTGCTCCTGCTCATAAGTAAGATTTTACCTTCTGAGGTAAGAATGAAAGTTATTCATTTGAACAGAATCTTTTTTGCTGTGGGCTTATTTTGACTACTGATGTTTCATGGTATGTCAGCAAAAGTGAGGTTTGTGAAATTAAATATTTTTGGAGTTGAATCCCACCTCTTCAACCTTTTAACTGTTTGACTTTGAGAAAGATATTTAATCCTCTAGCGTCTCAGTTTTTTTATCAATAAAATACTGCAGATACCCATTTCAGTATATTTTCAATAGAATTTCCAACCTTCTTGTATTTTAAATGAGGATTAAATACTACATGAATCATTCCCTGCCTGGCAGAGAAAAAGTAGTCCGCTTTTTGAAAAATAACTGTAATATTTAAGGTTTGCTATAATATATGTGATGTGTTGAATAGTTGGCTTTTTTTTTTTTCTCTAAATTTGACATGGAGGCTTTGGAATGAACTTCAAATTCAAATGGCTTCACATTTGTTGAGCTCTGTTCCTGGACCACCTCAGGGTCATTTGTTTTCCTCAGAACTCTGAACTGCCTGACTGCAGCAAGAGACCCTTAGGTTCTAAAGTCAAGCACATTGATTACTCCTTTACTCCAGGTCATAATTCAAAATTTAGAACTGGTTTTGAAAATCTCTAAGCAATTTTAATCCCTGGAGAGAAATACTAATTTCAAAAGTTGACTGGTTTAGATTACCAAGATCTGGGGACACAACAATTTATTAGAGAGCTGTCTGTAAACGTAGATGTTAGCTTTGCTGTGAAATTTTGAGAGAAATTAAAGATTCTTTAGAAAGAGGATTTTAAGACAAATAATCAAATGAATGCTGAAGACACAGATGTTCTTGTCAGAACTAAGGGGAAGAAGAGGTAGATGAACCAGGTCCAGAACAAAAGGGAAAATTGCTGGGTTTCCACAACCTTCCCCTTGTTCCCCCACCCCATCCTGGAAAATGAGAAGCAAGAACTAACTCTGATATCAGAAAAGGAGAATTCTGGGCAGGAATTTGGAGACAGAGTTCAATAAAAGGAAATAATGAGGTATGAGGAACAACTATCAGTTGAGGAAGACAAAAGAAACCTAGGGACAATGCAGGGTAAACCAATTGACATTCTATGTCTGCAGACTTGAAATACAATTTCAATAATGCAACTGACTTTCTACAAATCCAGTGATCTGTAGTATTTGCATTTAGAAAGATAAAAAAAAAAATTAATGAACTAAATAAAAATAAAATGTTAGGAAAAAAAATAAAGATGATGAATGGGACCTTTCCAGGTGAATTGGACATCTTGGTCAAGAGAGTAGGACACATTCACAAGTATGTGGTGGTTAATAGAGCCAATGATAGGCCTGGTGCTCTATATAAGAGTGAATCCAATAGTTTAGCATGGTTCAGAGGATAGACCAAAGCATTTCTCCATCAACTTTGAGCCCCATTGGATGAAATTTGTCCCCAGAGATATTAGCTCTCTCTGTTTCAGATTGAAAATTCCTCCTTGAGGAGTGAGTCCCACAAAGGCTGAGACAGAGGAAAAGCTCAAGGAGTAATATGAAAGACCCCTGGAGGCACACAATAGCCATTATCAGATGAGTAACTAAAACAGAAGTGAAACTAAAGGTATTATTCTGGGTGCAACTGGTATATGATACAAATACAAGTAGTAGTTTAATAGAATAGGGGAATTTAGACAAACATAACTAAAAATAAAATTATCCAATTGCAATAAAGAATAGAAAGAATAATTAGCAGACTCTATGAGAAAGAAACCAGTGAAGAGGGAGACCTAATTTTGATGAAGAAAAAATCAACTAAGAAATTGACCTATACTTTGTGATCAGGTTACAATTATGATAGATGACAGATGATCTCCAAGAGCAATTCCGGTTTTAAGTCTACAAACTATGAGAAGGAAAGGGATAGACAAGTGTAAATATCATTTCTGGCTGCATGGATGGATATTGGATGCATTTGTGTCTGAGAGTATTGAATGAAATCCCAATACAAAATGAAACCCCCTTTAGCGCCAGTCACAGTGTCTAGAATCCTGGTATTATTTTAATCCCTTGAATAGAGCATACAGTCCTGCATTGCACTATAGGAAACTTATTTTAAAAATCAATTGCACTACAGGTAATTAGTATAGTCTTCTATAAAAGGGCAGTGGCTTCCTAAACCTTCTCTATCACTGTTTCTGGAGATATAACAGACACTAACAGATTATCCAATTTCATGATGAGATAACTCAAGGCTTTCCTCCTAGAAAATTAGATTCCTTCCATTTATTACCCCATATCTCATACTTGTCCTTAATTTTGCCAAACACTAGAACATATTTGAAGAATACTTACTATTAATTCTGCCAAGCACCAGAAAAAAAAAGCTCAATTGTTTTGCTTTTGGAAAGACTCAATATACAGTTTTCCAAGGAAATTCTTCCTATTATTTGACATATGTTTTTCATTCATTTTTACTTAACTCAAACTGTTACTAATTAAAGTCATTTGAGAGGATTTCACAGACGGTGTCCATGGGGAGTGGGCACTGAGACGTCATACAGAAAAAAAAAAGAAAACAATTTTTTGGAGCCAACACAGAAAAAGGGATTTTCCTGCTTTAGCACCACCCAGAATAACTTGGAGAAGAGAAGACTAACAGCCGGCCCTACAGGTGGGTGAGAGACACGGGAATTTAACGGAGACTGCAGCCGCAAAGGGGAGGCCCCAGAAAGAGTTTTGGGGTGTGGATGCAATCTTCCTTCCCCTAGTAGAGCCTAACTGGAGCCACATGGGCCACACTGGCATTCTAAAGGGCACAAAACAATCATGGTGACCTCCAGCACCCACCCAGGGTTTGAGATAGTAGGATCTCGCTGCTGAGTCCTACTCCTCCTGGTGCAGACTGCAGGGGCAACCCCGCTGATCTCTAGCAGCACAAACTCAGAGCAGGGAGCCATCAGCCTGAGCCAAACTGAGCAACGCTGCAGGCAACTCATGGCTAACAAAGGGGAACTACAGAAACAGGAACCTGGCTGCAGTAAAAGTATGCCACCTTTGTCTTTGTGCGCCAGGGGTTAGAAGAAGCAGTGATCCCCTTGCTGCCTCGCCCTTCTCCTGACAAAAAAGCACAGGCCCTCTCCCTAACTTAGTGGTACGAATTCAGACAGAGCAGAGAACTGCTGACAACTCTTGGCTAGAAAAAGCCCAGAAGGAGAAAATCGGAGACAGGAAGAACAGGAGAATACAGGTGGTGCACACCCTCCACTACATACCTGGGGACTGGGTCCCCTGGGAATCGGGATCCAGTAGCTAAGACCCTGGAAGAACAGTGGAAAGGACTTGACCCAGATGGTTTGGTGAATACAAGGGACATAAGCATAGACAGCAGACTCAAGTCACAGAGCCCCAGCCAGCAGAGCTCTACCAACAAAACAAGCCTATCCCGCTCCATTGTCAGGTGGCAAAACTACATGTTCACTGATGACCACCATACCACCAACCCTGCACCCACCCCCACCTAGCAGCCATCATCACTTCCTGACACAGCACGACACACTACAGAAGGCTGTAAGAGTCAAAAATACAAAAATAAAATAAAGTGCCCCCTGGTAGAAATTGTAGCAAACAAACAAACTAACAGATCAACAAGATCCCAAATCATGGAGGGAAAAAACTCCACAACACGCCCTGAAACCTCAGGAAATGGAATCACAACAACATGACAGCTCATCAGAAATTAACTTTGAAGATACAGAAGAATGTGTTTTTCTAACAGATAAAGAATTCAAGTCTACAATCATAAAGAAATTCAGAGAATTAAAAGAAAATCCAGATAAACAAAACAAAGAGCTTAAACAAATAGTTAAACACCAACAGGTGAAGACTGAAGCTCTACAGAAAAAACTAATGGGAACACAGTATTTAAAGGAGATAATTCATGAAACTAAGAGTAATATAGAAAGCTATGGAACAAGAATAACCCAAATGGAGGAAAGGATTAATGATACAGAGGATAGTAATGCAGAAAGGAGCTAAAAAGAATAAAGATAAATGAAATGAAAAAAAAAAAAAAAAAAAAAAAAAAAAAAAAAAAAAAAAAAAAAAAAAAAAAAAAAAAAAAAAAAAAAAAAAAAAAAAAAAAAAAAAAAAAAAAAAAAAAAAAAAAAAAAAAAGAAGAAGAAGAAGAAGAAACACTCAGAGGACTATTGGATACCATCAGGAAAGGCAACATTAGAATACTGTGTATTCCAGAAGACGAAGAGAAAAAGAGAGGAACAGAAAACATCTTCTAGGCAATAATGACTGAAAACTTCCCATATCTAGAACAAGCAATGAACATACAGGACAATGAAACAAATAGAACACTCAATTACATAAATCCTAAAATAGCTACACCAAGACACATAATTGTGAAACTATCAAAAATCCAAGACAAAGAAAGAATTCTAATGGTAGCCAGGGGGAAAAAAAGCAGATAGCAAATAATGGCACTCCTATCAACTAACCTCAGACTTCTCAGCAGAAGCTCTACAAGATAGAAGAGAATGGAATGATGTCTTCAAAATACTTTAGGACAAAAAATGCCAGCCAAGAATACTATATCCTGCAAAACTCTCTTTCAAATTTGAGGGAGAAATTAAGGTTCTTCCCAACAAACAAAAGCTAAGAGAATTTGCAACCACAAGGCTTCCTCTAAAAGAAATGTTAAAAGAGGCCCTAATAACTAAACAAGGAGGAAAAACTTGATAAAAATATAACAAAGTAACAAATAGATCAACATAACCAGAAAACAAGATTCAAAATGGCAGTAGCAAGTTATCATATGTCAATAATTACTGTAAATGTAAATGGATTGAACTCGCCAATCAAAAGGCACAGAGTTGCTAAATGGATTAAGAAACATAACCCAGCTTTGTTGTCTATAAGAGACTCACCTTAGGTCGAGAGACAAGCAACAGCTTAAAGTGGATGGATGGAAAAACAGTACTCCAAGTTAATGCCAAATCCAAAAGAGCAGGAACAGCTATACTCAAATCAGAGGAGATAGTCTTTCAACTAAAGACAATTTTAAAAGATAAATATGGTCATTATATATGTTGATAAAGGGATCAATAAAACCAAAAACAACCCTTATTAACATTTATGCACCCAATAAAGGAGTACCCAATTATATCAAGGAAATATTAACAGATCTAAATAAGAATATTGAAAGAAACACAATAATATTAGGGAACTTTACTACTTCTCTTTCAGTAAAAGACATATCATCCAAAGAGAGAATCAATAAAGAAACAATATCTTTAAATGACAAAAAAGAAGAGCTGGACCTAATAGTCATGTATAGAGTACTTCACCCCAAACCTATAGATTACACATTCTTCTCAAGTGCTCATGGAACATTCTCAAGGACAGACCATATGTTGGGACACAAAACAAACCTCAGTAAATTTTCGAAGATTGAAATCATATCTAGCATCTTTTCAGATAACAATGGCATCAAACTAGAGATCAACCAAAAGGAGAAAGAGAGAAAAACTGCAAAAGAGTGCCTATTAAACAACATATTGTTGAGCAACCAATGGGTAATCGAGGAAATTAAGGAAGAAATTTAAAAATATCTGGAATCAAATGAAAATGAAGAAACGATGTATCAGAATCTGTGGGATGCAATAGAAGCAGTATTAAGAAGGAAATTTATAGTGATACAATCCTAGCTCAGAAAACAGGAAGAATCACAAATAAAAAACCTAAGCTATCACCTAAAGGAACTAGAAAAAGCAGAAAAACAGAAGCCTAAACCCAACAGAAGGAAAGAAATAATAAAGACTAGGCAGAAATCAATGAAATACAAATCAGAAAAACTATTCAAAAATTAATTGAATCCAAAAGTTGGTTTTTCAAAAGAATAAACAAAACAAAGAGTAACTCACAGAAAAGAGGAGAGAGAAAACATAAATATATATAATCAAAAATGAAAAAGGAATAATCACAACATATAAAACAGAAATGCAGAGGACTGTGAGAGAATACTATGTACAACTATATGGCAACAAATAGAATAACCTAGACAACATGGACACATTTCTGGAAAGGTACAATATCCCAAAATTAAACAGATAAGAAATAGAAACCATGAAGAGATCAATTACAAGCAAGGAAATTGAAACAATGATCAAAAACCTTCCCCAAAACAAAAGCCCTGGACCAGTTTCACCAGCAAATTCTACAAAGGATTCAAAGAAGAATTAATTCCAATCCTCCTTAAACTGTTCCAAAAATAGAAGAGGGAAAACTTCCAAACACTTTTTATATTATGCAAAAACCAGATAGACTGCACTGAAAAAGAAAACTGTAGACCGATATCCTTAATGAAAACTGACACAAAAATTCTCAACCCAATACTAGCAAATTGAATTCAACAACATATAAAAAGAATCATACACCATGATCAAGTGGGATTTATTCCAGGGATGCATGGATGATTCAACATATGCAAATCTATAAATGTGATGCACTATATCAATGAAAAAGAACAAAAACCACATAATCATCTCAACAGTGCACAAAAAGCATTTGATAAGATCAATACCCTTTCATATTAAAAATCCTTCAAAAATAGGTATAGAAAGAATGTGCTTCAACATAATTAAGACTATACATGACAAGCCCACAGCCAAAATTGTACTCAATGGAGAAAAACTGAAAACTTCTCCCTTGTGATCAGGGGCAAGACAAGGATGTCCACTCTCACCATTACTGTTCAGTATAGTTCTGGAGATCCTGGCCAATTCAGTTAGATGAGAAAAAATATAAAAGGTATCCAAATAGGGAAAAAAAGAAGTGAAACTATCACTTTTCGCAGATGACATGATAATAAACAGAGAACCCCAAAGAATCAAGTAAAAAGCAGATAGAAATAATAAATAATTATAGTAAAGTATCAGGCTACAAAATTAATATTAACAAAATCTGTTGCATTTCTGTATGCCAACAATGAAAAGAAAGAGAACTGAAGAAAACAATACCATTTACAATTGCACAAAAAAATCAAATACCTTGGAATAATCCTAACCAAAGAGGTAAAGGACCTATACTATGAAAACTATAAGACATTTCTAAAAGAAATAGAAGGTGACACAAAGAAATGGAACTATATTCCATCCTCATGGATCAGAAGAATCAACATAATCAAAACGACCATACTGCCCAAGGAAATCTATAGATTCATTGTTATCCTCATCAAAATACCAAAGACATTCTTCACAGACATAGAGCACAATAATGAAATTTATCTGGAACAACAAACAACCCAGGATAGCAAAAAAAATTCTCAAGAAAAAAAACAGCAGTGGAGGAGTCAAACTCTAACTAACTAACTTCAAACTCTACTACAAAGCAATACTAATTAAAACACAATGCTACTGGTATAAAAATAGAAAGACAGTTCAATAGAACAGAATTGAAAGGCCAGAAATAAATCCACATATATAGACACGTAATTTTTGACAAAGAAGCCAAAAACTTGCAATGGGGCAAGGAAAGCCTCTTTGACATATGGTGCTGGGAGAGCTAGGTCAGTCACAAGTGAAAGGTTGACACTAAACCATTACCTAACACCATACATAAAAATTAATTCAAAATGGATTAAAGACGTAAATAGAAAACTAGAAACCATCAAACACACAGAAGAGAATGGAGGCAAAACATTATTAGACATAGACCTAAGAAATATCTTTGACAACTCAACTCCCATTGCAAGGTAAATAAATCCACAATAAACAAGTGGGACTACATAAAACTAAAAAGTTTCTACTCAGCAAAAGAAACTCGCATAAAAACAAAAAGGCATCCAACTGAATGGGAAAAGATATGCCTCTCGCACCTCAGATAAGGGATTAATATCTAAGATATACAAAGAACTAAAAAAATTGGACAACAAAAATATAAGCAATCCAATCAAAAAATTAGCTGATGACCTTAACAGACACCTCTCCAAGGAAGACATACAAATGGCCAACAGGTTCGTGAAAAGATGCTCCACATCTCTTGTCATCAGGGAAATGCAAATCAAAACAACAATGAGCTATCACCTCACACTGGTAAGAATGGCCATTATCCAAAAAAAAAAAAAAGTGGAAATAATAAGTGCTGGAGAGGATGTGGAAAAAAGGGAACTCTAATTCACTGTTGGTGGGAATATAAAATGGTGCAACCATTCTGGAAAGCAATATGGAGAGTTCTCAAAGAATTGAGAATAGAAATTCCATATGACCCAGTTATTCCTCTACTGGACATTCACCCCAAAGACACAAAAACACTAATCTAAAGAGATATATGCACAATTGCAGCACAATTGACAGGAGCTGGAAACTATCTAAATGCCCACCAACATTGGAGTGGATAAAGAAGATGTGGTACACATACACAATGGAATACTATACAGTCATCAAATGGAGAGATCCTGACATTTGCAACAACATGGATGGGCTTGGAGAGAATTGT
>RJWH01003537.1:49250-148726 GCA_004363575.1 Solenodon paradoxus
ACTCATATGATGGGTAAAGAGAAAACAAATAAATGTCATAAATTAAACAACACCAAAAACAGGGAGAAGGGAGAGGGAGAGAGAGAGAGAGAGAGAGAGAGAGAGAGAGAGAGAGAGAGAGAGAGAGAGAGAGAGAGAGAGAGAAAGAGAGAGAACACTACTATAAACAACTATGGACTTTTAGAGATGAGAGACAAAAAGGCAAATGCGGGTACCAAAGTGATGGGGGAGGGGTGGGGAAATGGGATGAAGGGAATTAACTGTAAACAAAGGGAGAAAAAAAAAGAGAGGAATATTAGTAAATCTATGCTACTTGTAAGTGTAAAAATGTGCTATTTATACCTCAAAACAAGTTATTGTTAAATGCAGTGACCTTTCAATAATAATAAAAAATAAATTAAAAAGTCTTGATATCCAAGTCAAATTTTGAAGATTACTACATCTCTCCTCTAAAAGCTTCTAATTAGGAAATAATGTTTTGCCAGAAAAAAAAAATAGAATTGGATTAGTGAAAATGTTGCAGTAGAAATTTTTCATCAAAGTGGAATTTTTTAAAAAGAATTAAAAAAACCTAGAACTTAAAAAGAAGGAGAATCACCCTTGATTAGTGCCTACAAGAAATGGAAAACTTTTAAACTCAAAATAAATAGAAAAGATTCTTAACTAGCAAAAGAAGACATGATTCCAGGGTAGCCAAAAGCTTTATGTTAGAAAAACATATTAGAGATTGAATTACGTTTACAAGTTTATTAAAAATAACAACAACAACAAATCAGGTGAAAGACTCTAGTTCCAGCCAAATAGCTTGCCTCTTGTGCCCTGAGAAAGAAGAGATGGATGGAGCAGTCTGAAGGTACTCCAGTAGCTAAGGAGAAAATAGACCTTGAAATAGATCACTTAGTCAGACCTCTCATTATTTCAACTACTACTCAGTATAGAATGGCACAACACAGATAATAAAGTATTATGTTCCCAAAGGCAGCTCCTTGAAGGGTAGCTTGGCAGCTGTTCATTACACCTGGAAGCTTCAATTCAACATTGCAACAAATGGAGCCTGGCATGGTAGAACTGGGAGAGGTCTCTAATTTATTAATATCAAGAGGCAAGATTTAAATGGCCGGTTTTCTTTTCTGCTCATAATACTTTTACAAGGTTCAGATTGATTTTTAGCCCAAAATGTGTAAGAAATAACTAATGACACAATAGTGTAAAGTAAGGAATGGTCCTTCTAACATGGCTATATTAAGCTAAGAAAACCCAAAGAACAGAATAAGCATGAAACTTTGAGACATTTTTCTTTTCAGTGTCATTTTGCCTGAGGGTCTCAGTTTATCTCTCTCCCCACCTGTTACCCAATTTTTTCTAGCTATATCAATAATAATAGGTCACTGATGCTGAAAATTTAGAGGTGTCCTTTGAGAGTGTTTTGCCCAGAGATGCTTGCTAATAGTAATTATTAATTATTAATTATTTAAGCCACATCAGCAATTATTTTTGCTAACACGTGAGCCTAAAGAAAAGGTTTGTTATTTGAGGTTTAGATTTATAGTTTCTACTACTTTTTCTAAGAGCCACGTACAAAAATAAACCTTTAATTAAAGTGAAAGATTAACAAATATGGAGAAGTATTGTAATTGTGAATAGATTTATTGGGTTAAGATTTATGGGGCTTATAAAGCACAGGCCTCTAGGGACTGAACATCATTGAGATTATCCATGGTACCTAAAGAGAAAACAGCTGCATCAGGATTCAGTGACTTATGCAAACATGTTTTTGTGGAGTTCTAGCTCAGTGATAGTACATTTAAATTAAGGCAAATCAAAGGCTTACATCAAATAAGAGACTATATTTTGGGATCTTCAAGGATTCTTTAAGGACTCTAGAATGGTTAAAAATGGAAATCTACTGATTCCTTAATTTTGCCAAACCTCAGTTCCGTTGTTTTCATTTACTTATTATAAACTATTCCAGTAATCTTCTTGCTCATACCATGAACCTCTGTATTCTCTCTTTTTATCGTACCTCATGAGTAAAATCCCCTTCCCATACAGCCGACTCTCGGCCTTCTGTCTCTCCTTAAGTATCCCATAATACTACTTCATTGATATTAAAATTTGAGCACTTCTGCTGAACTCTATATAGACACACACACACACACACACACACACACACACACACACACACATCTACCTACCTGCCTTTTTCTGTCTCATCTATAATAATTAGCTTTTTAAGTTTGTTAGAATAAAATGAATTGATATATGGACCTCTTAGAACAATGGCCTGAAAAAAATAAGTTATGTAAGTACAAGCATTATTACTATTATTATGATTATATAGAGTTGCTTACTTTTAACTTTTATTTAAAGGCAGCTTAAACTAAACGTATAAGAACTGATTATCTGACAAGCTCAAACATTTCTAGGTCAATGAGTGACATCACTATTCACCCTATTTTGAAAGCCCAAGCTAAGGGGACAATCTTGGCCTTTTTTCTCTCATCAATCCTCACTCCATATCTAACCCATTATGAAGTCACCAGCATGTTGGCGCTGTGTGGCATGGTAGCACTACACAGTCTCTCCAGGACTCCCTCTTTTCCCCAGGTTCTACCCACATTTTCCTCTCTCTCCATTTCCTTACACATGCAAAAGTTTTTTCAAGCACTGCAATTTCTGCTAGTAGTGCTTTTGGTCCACCTTCTCAAAATTGATCTTGATTAATTCCTTCCTCTCTTTACTTGGCCAAGAAGCTTATTTCATATATATATATATATATATACACACATATCTACAAATACGCATACATACAAATATATACATACATACATGCACACACGTATATACACATATATGTACATATATATAATCTTTCACAACTGCATTATTTTTTCTCATAAGATTATCAGTTTAAACTAAGAATTGGTTGGACTGATAATGTGATCACTTACCTAGAAGATAAGATGCATAGGTGGGGAAACCTATGCGATTTTGCTCACCATTCTATCCACAGACTAGCACAGTTCCTAGGGATCAGTGAAAGATAAAAATATTTTTCTGGTAATTGAAAGATGTACTAGTTGGGAAAAAAAGGAAAGCCTTGTAAACATCAGAGGAACCAGTAAATAATGAAATATAGAATAGAAAAAAATAGAAAAAATCAGTGAAGACAAAATTTGGTTCTTTGAGAAGATCAGCAAAACTGAAACATCTTTTGCTAGACTAAGCAAGAAAAAAAAAACTTGAATCACTAAAATGAGGAATGAAAGAAGACACTGCTACTAAATTTCAGAAATAAAAAGAAATATAAAAAAATCTTATCTTGTATGTGACAAGTCAGACTATGTAGATGAAATTTTAGAACTTCTAGAATGACAAAACTTGTTGAACCAGCTTCAGTAAAACTAGAATATCAGAATACACATAATAAGTGAAATATTTAATTAGTAATATGGGAAACTTCACAGAGCAGCTCAGGCTCAAATGGGCTTTATTGAAGAATTCAGCAAACAGAATTAATAAAGATTCTTCAAAATTTCTTACAAAATATAAAAGGGAATGGATTACTTGCCAACTCATTATATGAGATCATAATAATTCTGATACCAAACAAATAATGATAATGAAAGAAAAGTGAAAAAAACTGCCAAACAATATGCATTATAAATATAGATGCAAAATCTTTAACAGAATCTAGAACTGAATCATAGAAACATATAGAAATGGATACTCTGGGATATCTGAATAGCATAAAGTGAAACAATAAATTTGATCTCCCACAGCTCACATAAGATAAAAAATTATCTCAAATAAAACTTTTAGAAGAAAACATAGGTCTAAATTTTCATGACCTTTTATTGAGCAATGTTTTCTTAACTATGACACCTAAATTACAAAAAGCAGGAAAACATAATAGATACATTGAACTTTGGAAAATGGAATCATATCCTGCAATAAAAAAAACATGCTTTTTTGCTAGATACAAAAACATTGAAGTATTTCAAAATAATTATTCTGAATGAACAAAGTCAGTGAAATAGAGTACATACTATATGATTCTGTTAATGTGAATTCTAGGAAATTCACAATATAGTGCAAGAGAGTTAAGTTAGTGTTGGCGTTTGGATGAATGGGAGGTAACCCAGGGGGCGTGAGGAAATGACGAGAGATGTGTTCATTATCTTGATTGTGGTAATGGTTACACAGGTCCAATGGCGTATGTCCAAATGGATCAGATTATACAATCTAAGCATGTATAGTTTATTGAATATCAATTATGTCCCAAGCTTTTGAAAATATGTCCTGGATGCTCTGCTGGAATTGTTTCAGAGTTGTCATTTCTGCTCATGCCTCTCTAGAGTTCAAGGACCAGTAGGGCTTGCTTTTTGTTGAAATCACGTGTTTCTTTCCTGAATTTCTGGATGTATCAGCTTTACTAGCTATTAACATTATTTTGATTATATACATTTTGAATCCTTTTTATTGTCAAGGAAATCATTTTTTCTAAGTGTGGTCTGAGTTCTCTTCATAGGCTTTGCTTAATCACAGATCACAGGTGCAGCATCGAGAGCATCAATCATAATGTTTGGTGGATGATTAGGTAGAGAATCTACATTAAGCCTTACCTAGGGAGTGCATTACTACAACAACTGTTTGTTCAATAATGTTTCAAATGTACAGTTGAGAAATATTCCATTTCTTTCCAAGGACAGGAAATTTATCCAAGATTTTACATAAAATGTAATTATGTCTCTTATAAGCTGTGGCTGACTCCACTAACCTGCATGTATGTTAACTATATTTCATGTAGATCTTGTGCTTACTAACAATGCAAATTGCTTCAAATGCTTTTCAATAGAAAATTTAGTTGGACCTATTTAAATCATGAGGAAGACTCCACAATCCCCAAAGTATCAGTGACTCTAGTTCTCAGTCTAGGAGAGGAGATGAGAAAGGAGTAGATTTTGCTCCAGATATGATAAGTGAAAACAATAGAAAAGACTTGAAGAAAATAACTGAAATACTAAGCTATTATAAATAAGGGGAAGAATTGTTTTATTTTCCTCTTTATATTTGTATATCTTCTCATTTTCTTTACAATAAAAATGATAACATGTTTTAACAAAAAAAAGTTCACAGAACAACTAGGAAAAGGCAGAAACAAATTTCTAGCCTTCCAAATTTATAAAGCAAAAATCAAACCCACTTTCCTTTAGAGAGAAGAAAATTTTCTGAATTAAAAAATTCATTATTAAAATGCAAGTTTCTTGAAATCAGTGGAGTCATCTTATTCTATACAAAGCAAATCATGTATTACCGAGAGACACTTATACAGTATCAGGCACCATGATATACATGAAGACTGCAAAACTTTATAATACACCTTTGATACCCACAATATAACTGCCCAATGGAGGAGATGGACACACACAGTATAGAAGTTACTCTACTGAATTACATATTAGCTTCTGAAAATTGTTCCTCAAATTTACTTTCTTGCTTAGATTGAATGAGCATCTAATTAAACACTATCACCGTCTATTGGTTGCAGTCACATGTGACTGGCTTCTAATCTGGCTCTGGTTTCCTTTTTTTAAAAGAAAGTTCACAAGTGTAAGTAATGTCATGTATATAATTTTGGTATTTCTCCAATTTTTTACTTAGTGGAGAGAAGTGAACTAAATGTCAAGAAAATTCAGAGGAGAAAGTAGTGAAGTTATGTGCATATTATCACATCTCTCTTTGGGGGACTCCAGGTTAGTGCATGACATTAATGAGAGGGCAGAGAAATACTCCCAAGGATCACAACCTCACCTTGTTGGAAGCTGAAGGTCTCAGTGTTACATTTCTGAGTATGAATGTCTTTATTCAGTAATGGTAAACACAGATATAGAAAGTACACGGTTAGCCTGAATCAACACTTATTTTAGGACTGCTCAGGAAATTGCTAATATTACCAGTTAAGGCTTTTGATTTGTTAAATTTTTAAAAATATGCTCCCCTGTAATTAATTTAGATAAGACAGTATACAAATACACACACATATATTTGATCCTCATTATTTGTGAACTCCATATAGCAAATTCAAATTCAACTACTTGATAAAATTCATTTGTAGCCACAAAGTCCAATGCTTATGGGGTTTCATGATGATTCACAGATGTGACGTGTACAACATGGCTCATCCCATGTCTATTCCCAGCTGAAATCAAACAAGGTGATACTTTTCCTTCTTGTTTCAGCTCACATACTATAAACAAATGTCTTCTTCATGGCTCCTTAAGTGTCACGTTTTTAAAAATGTGCCTTTTCTTGATTGCGCTGTTTAAAATGACCCCCATGTGTGTGCTGACATGCTGCCTAGCGTTACTAAACGCCGGAAAACTGATGTGCATTATAGATAAAATGTTATGTAAACTTCACTCAAGCATGTTAGTGCTGTTGGTCTTGAGTTCAATGTTAATGATTTGGTAATATATATTAAATAAGGTGAATTTAAACAGAAATATATATAAAATGAGGCATGGTATTGATCAGTTGACCAACATGTTGTGACAAGAAGCTTGCAGGAACCTGTGTTTCCCTGAGGACCAATGACACATTGTTTACTAACTCAGTTTTTGCAACATTAAACAGTGCAGAAATAATGCAAATGAGAATCAACATATGTATGAATATATGTGTAGATGGATGGATAGATGGATAGATGGATGGATGGGTGAATGGATGGATGCATGGATGGATGATTGGATATACATATACAGATGTACTAATCTACTTATTGACAAACTGAATAATACTCACCATAAAGAATGACATTATTTTTACAATTCCTGAATCAGATTACATGCTATAAAATGCATTTATATGTTTTTGAGAGACAAGAGAACCTCTTTGAGTTGGAATTACCCAAAAAATCTGAACCTCATAAACATACTTCAGAGACATTGATGCTGACACAAATGAACAGCTACTAGAGAAAGCATAGGAGATGGGGAAGTCTGCCTATTTGCTTTGGATTTTGCATTATGGCAAAGAATATTTTCAGTGCCGGAGCAAAGGGAGTTAGAAACAGAAGAGTAATAACTACAAGAAAAATATTAATAAATATATTGAAATATTAATCAAAGTCTCTGAGAACAATTAAAACCTCCTGCCCCCAAGTCAGGATAGTTTTACATAATTCTAGTTATTTTTAATATTTGTTATCTTATGGGCCTCTGCTTTCCAACTTCCAAGTGAATTTAGTGAATTCTCAATTTAAAATCAATAATTAAGGAAGATGCGCTCTAGATACGTGCTCTTGAATCAAATTAAATGGAGAGAAAGAATTAAATATTAAATATATTCAAGAAATATGTAGCTCAGACTTTGACCAGCCAGAAACAATTAACTTGTGAATAGATGTGTGAGTCGTGACCAAAAAAATGACTACTCCTATAACTACACTGTTGAGTGTGGACATTACATGCCTGTTTTTCACAGTGGTCTCTAATCTTTTATCTAATTCTTCCAAACTGAGTCCTGTGCCATGAATATACAACAGATTGTAGATATGTTTTAAATCTAAACAAATATCAAAATTTATATCCCACCTCTTGGTACAATGAGGAAAACCACCTATTGTCTTTAAATCCATATTCAGAGATTTGATTTTAATTTCAACTGCCAAGAGCATTGGTGAAATTGCAATCCTGCAGTACAACCAGTCTCAGCTACATTAACTGACAAGAACAAAAGTTCACTGAGTGTGCATAGATTCCACGGCCCCAAGACAAGCTCTGCATACTAAAGGGATATTCTTGCCTTTGAAAATAGAAGAGGACTCATGACAAATGATGTGCACCAAGAGACTGACAGCTCATCTTCTCCAGTACTTGCCTACTGCATTGCATAGAGACATGTGGTGTGTAGGAAGCTGGTAATACACACAATCCCCAAATATGTTTTCCATCATTCTTCTTATTGCCTCTTTTGCAACAATTGACCTTGTCCTGTATCTGAAGCCCTTTTAACATTAATGATCTTAGACTCTGAAAGTAGTCTTTAAACATATGAAAGGTTATTATATAGGGAATGACAGCCAGCTGTTTCCCATCTCACAGGAAGACACAGCTTGGGCAGCTGCCATTCATTCCAGAAGGACTGAAAATATGCTTCTTGATCATGCAGATGATGATTGTGATGATGGTGATGATCAGACAATATCAGGCGTGGGGAAGCCCTGTATGGCAATCTGAGGAAATGCATTTCGATACAAGAAATTACATGAAAATTCTGAATCTTGTTTTTGGATTCAAATTGAATTGATTTCAAATTTAATCTGCATCCAACAAGAATTTGTTAAACTTCACTTATGAGACCAACACTGTGATAGGATTTAAGAAGTATACAAAATTATGAATCAAAAAATCTGTCTTCTTGATTTATAATTTATTTTATTATAAGAATTTGCACATGTGAAGTTATGAAATTAATGTTTAAAGATGGCATGTAATTACTGTTCTATTTATGAGTCTAGACAATGTGAATAATTAAGAGAGACTTCATGAAGATGCTCAGGCTTCAGGGAGGCCTGAAAAATAGATAGGATTAGTAAGTAACTTAAAAATAAGTGTTCATTTTATAAATATTTACCATACAGTTATGATGTTCTAGCACTACCAGAATCATTCAATGATACACTTAAAAGTTATGTGCATGACTGTTAAGTAGCTTCTGATTATATGAAGGTGGAAATGGTCTCTAACCTTTACTTTCTCTGAGTTGCCAATTGCAGCAAATTAGTGGTAGAAGCAGGACAGGAATAGCTTTCTACTTTAGCTCATTATTTCTATATGACAAATATTTATCATTACTCATGCCTTCATTATCTTATTATGAAAACTAAGACTTACATTAGAAATGACCTTCAAATAATACAAAGTATCATTATGTAAAACAGGGGAATAAATTCTTCTATCCATCAAAATTATTTCCCTGAAGATGAAACAAAACAAGAAACATTTCCATTGTTAAAAAAGAACTTCCACATGAAGTAGATTATTCTAAATATTTTTTCTTATAAAAATTAATACTATGATTTATCAAATATATACTATATTTGATTAATTCTTTTGATTTCATTTTTTGTAAATAGATTATCTTTAGCAAAATGTCTACAAGTTAGTGTGGTTTTCTAGTTTATATGTTAACTACAGTTGTATTCCAAGGTATTTGATATTAACTTTCCAGACCTAAGTGAATTTTATTATACTATTGGAATAGTTTTTTTGTTTTTATTTTCCTTCTCCCCAATAGTGAGAATAAAGAAAAACAGCCAACTATGCATGATGCATTTTTTGAGGAGCTGCACATCTAGTCTCGAAATCAGACTGACTTGGACATCACATTCCACTCTTGGAGTTTGTATAGTTTGAACAAATTCATCTCAGTAAGCCTTGAATCCCCTTTCTTCCAAAAAATAGAGAATATTGTACCTGATTTGTAGAATAATTATAAAGATTAAAGTCAATATGCCTGTAAAGCAATTAACAATCTCTGGAATACAGCATGTTTTCAATAGACGGTAGATAAATATTTGTTATTAAGTACCTTGAAAATGGAGATGAATTAATGTTTATGTTTGGCTACTAACTTGGTTTCAAGGTTGCTGACCAGGTCTGTCTAGTCACATTTATGACAAAAGGTTATCAATTGTTCATGAAGTGCAAATGCATCTAATTAAGCATGCAACTAACTGTCAGGAAAACAAAAATAAGTAGGAGACAATCAAGGCCTACTGTAGCTTGAACATCTATTAATTACATGTAAAACATTTAAGGAGACATCAGATTTTCTTTCTAATTTTGAAACTTAATGCTTATAATAAAAATTATAGAAAATAGGGTATGTAAAGAAGTCAAGAAAACCACCTGCAATAATGTCATTTGAATTTAACAAATTTGATGAATTACTTTTGTATTTTCATATATATATAAATTTTCTTTATATATAATTTTGTACATATATAACATAAAGTTTATATTTTAAAGCAAAAATTAGAGTCCAACCACATAAACATTTTGTTTTTTCACATCTTACAAAACATTACTTAATCAAGTGTACTTATTATACAATATTCCATCAAATGAGTTTTATATTGTGATTTTTAGACAGCATTTCTAATGTTTATCAATGCATAATGCTAAGATGAACATCCTTGGAAAGAAATCTTTATCTCTGTGATGATTTCCTCAGGATCAATACGTAGAAATGGTTTCATTATATCAAAGTCAACAAAATATTAAAGCTTTATATGCATGTAGGTAAACGTCCCTCCAGAAAGTTTATCAATTTACTCTCATTATAGTAAAATAATGTGTTCAATACCCAGTTCATTGCCTTTCTCATCACAGGGTGTCTTCATGCACCATAACTGTAATTATAATTGCTGCCAATTACTAAACCCTTAATATGTGACAGGTCCAGTTCTATTTTACAGATGGTACATTTTTTTAAATATTTTATATGTAAGGTATATTATAATTACAGTAATCCCCCTTTTTCACAGTTTCATTTTCTGATATTTCAGTTACCCATGGTCAACAGCAATCTAAAAATGTTAAATACAATGAAATATTTTGAGAGAGGTCAAATTCACATCTTTCATTACAGCATACTGTTATAATTATTCTATTTATCATTAGTTGATTTTAGTTTTCTACTGTTCCTAATTTGTAAATTAAACCTTATCACAGGGCTGTGAGTCTAGGAATAAGAATCGTACACATAGGGCTCAATTCTATCGGCTGTTTTAGACATCCACTGTGGGTCATGGGACATATGCCCTGTTGATAAAAGGGAACTAGTGTATCCTCATTTTACTAATTTACAAGCTGTGGCATAGATGAAGTTAAATGTCCAAAGCTATTCAGTTAGAAATGAAGTAGGGACTCAAATCCACATCGTATGTCTTCAAAGACCATGTTACAGCACAATGAAATCTTTTTACACAACAAGCATTATTATTTGAAAAATATTTTCCAATTAGAAAGACACAAGAACCATTGTTTTTTTCCCCATAATTTTATTAATAAAGTTAGTGTTTTAATATATTTAGTTTTTACATTTTGCTTATTTTTACTGTGACTTTTCTATTTGTGTTTATCACTTTAGAGACTATTTTTCACTGGAGACTGATATCAAAATTAGGTTCTAATTGACTCTTTCTTGAGAGTAATAATAAATATGAATTTTCAAGATAGTGACAATTTATTCATTTGCATGAGTTTGGAGACATTTCGTTAATTGCATTCTCTGGTGACCTTTGGACTCCCTGCCTGCCAATGTGTATTACAATTTACAGGTCTTTATAGATGTTTGCTTTGGTTTGTAATTGATGGATTTCCTGAAAGCAAAAAGTCCTTGGAGATTTAGTGAGTGTAAAATGATGACTATTGAAGGCATTTTAAATATTGACATGAAAATAGACCTAGCTGGATACCTTTTTGTTTTGCTATTTCCGGAATAAATATATTAGTTAAAATTTTTTAAGCATAACAGATGTAAAAGGAACAGTGTTTATTGGTGATAGACTGCTCTCTGCCTAATTTACTGGTAGCTTTTCTATATTCTGGAAATATTAGCAATATTTCCAGTCATAGTGATATTTCCAAACACTTTAATAAATTTAAACCACTAGATTATTATTTGTAACTGAAGAAATACTCCCAGTCTAGAAGAGTTTGCTGCAATTAATGATATGAGGACTACCTGTCCTATTTAATGGTGCAAGAGGAGAAGAAAAGCAAAGGATTGGTGTGCAATAGAAAGCAAAAGGAAGTCATGAGTCAAATGTCTTTTGCAATAAAACATGGAAAATGAAAAATTAGAAAAACTCAGTAAGAACAAAAGGAATGGCCGCCCCATCCACCAAAGAGAAATCTGGAAACCAAAAAAGCGCTGTCCTTTGCTTTGGAGTATTCACCAACAATGAAAACATCTTTACCCATTTTTTCTTCACTAAAAATCACCTGTAAAACCTCATTATAGCAAGGTAGTAGGCGGAGTCTTAACAGGAGATAAATGATGATCCAATAAAATGGTATAATTAAGGAGTGTTAATGATTCTTTTGTTTGTTTGTTTGTTTTTGTTTTACAAGGACCTGAACATATGTTAAGGGGACCAACAGGGTTTGGTGATGCTCCTGGGTATAGTCACAATTTTAATAGAATGTTGCTGTTACTATTACAGACTCCCAAAGACACCCCTGTGTGTCCTTGGACTACCAGGTAATAGAAATTACTTGGAGGCCAGATGATTTCTCAGACAGAGTTCAAAGTTTAATAAAATGTATGCTTAAGATGCAGAAGGGCAGCAGCATGGAGGACAGACTTCTAAACTGTCACACTGGAGCTACCAGTTTTTGAATCCATGTTATTGATCCAATCAGCCAGATAGTTTTGGTGGGGTAAGGTATGTTGGAGCTATCAGTCATCGTCAGGTGATGTCCTTCCTCCTTTGTTTCAAGACCACCTGTGAAAATGCTTGAAACACAGATTGCTCCATATGTGCTTTCTCTCCTCCTTCAAGCAGGTGGTTAGAAACTGTCCACCACATGAAAGCACAGTGGAGAGGTAATTAGATCATACTCTCCCCCACCCATAAAGGGGCTCTGATCAGAAATAGTCAAGATTAAGTTGCTACAGAGCAGTTAGGCCTTGTGGAGTGTAGGAGTAAATAAGATTTAAGCAAGAAGTAATGGAGAGGGTGGATAGGATTCTCCATAAACCAGCAGAAACTCAACTTGTCAAACAGTACAAATTTCTATAGGTCAGTGGTCAGGGAGCCTACTGATTCTGGACACTGTCTCATCATCACTTCTGACATGAAGAAACAGGGGTAGTTGGGGAGACAGAGTATTAGAGCATTAAGGGAATTGGAGAGAGTGATAGCTTTTGGTAGTGAAACAGTCATTGCCAAACTGATTTATCTCTTCTCCGATCTCTTATTTGCACCGTCTTTTGAACAAACGCAGTAAGAAAATAGATGGTGAAGGAGGGTTGGTGCACAATTCACAGAGGTCTGCCTCCCAGGGCTCAGAGTAGTGGAGAAGAGAGTGAAGTGTGGAAGATCAGGAAGAGAAAACAGAACAAATAATGTTGGTTTTGATCAGTGTTAATAAACTCTCCAAAGGAAGTCTCAGTTCTAATATTCCTCCATCATGATTTCACCTCTAAAAACAATGTACTCTGAATATTCATGGTACTATCGAGACACCTACCCTACTACCTATAAATAGCAATTATCTAAGAAGGAAGTTTATAAATACTAATGTCTTCCCTAAACCCATTAAGTTGTCTGCCATATCCCAGTTGTCTCTCAATGTCCCTGGAACTCAGCCCTATATCACATCACAGTCCTCCATTTTGATTGAATGAAAATACTGATGCATTTTCAAGAGAATGTAGCAATAACAAACCAAAAAAATCTACATCTTAATTGTCATGGAGTAACCTAATTGGGTTGATATATGTATATATTTTTAAAAATACATGATCAGTTATGAAAATATAAGCCTAAATGATATACAAAGAGCAGATGTAAGCTGATTCAGGATATTTTTGCTAACTAATATGAAAATTATAAATTCCCTGACACCCTGGTGGCCTGGTACTTCTGTGAGTAGGGAGAGGAGAATTCACAAATTTAGGGTAACTGGAAATCAAAATTTTGAGAGAAGAATGATAAAGAAAGGGTAGTTTCTCACATTTGAAACCTAGTAGATAGTTAATTCTATCTCTAAGAACTCTCCATAAATTATTCAGATAATCTCTATATGCAAAGACAGGGCAGTATGATGTTCATTGTTTAAAAACAAACTTTCTGGGAAGAACAAAGCAAATCAAATTTCTGGTGTAAATTCTTACACAATGACCAGTTTCAAATCACTATAATGACATCACTAAACTGAAGTTGGGAAAAGATCATGCAGTTGTCTCTTGTGAGTCAGTATAATTTAGCTCCAGCACACCACTGTGCAGAGATCTCGATGAAATGGGCAAGAGTCATGGAAGAACCCACTTGGAAAAGTGCACCATTTCTTCCTATCAGTTATTTACTATGGATGGTCTCTGGAAGAAGAAAATATTCATATCTAGTATTAATTTGTATAGCTGTAATCACTTACCCTGCTAAGTTACAAGAAGTAGTAAAAATGGTGATTTGAAAGATCTTAGACCCAGAGCAGCCCTAGTACTACACACAGACTCTCTCTCTCTCACCAGAAAGAGAAACATAAGATTAATATCTATGGATTCTCTACTTGATACCTTCCATTAACATCTCCAAAGTCACTCCACCCTGCCTTTGCCCTTGTGAGTCTAGCCTGTAGAACTGATGTTGATCATCTTGATGCGCAAGATGTGCATCTGTGCATTTAACTAACCATGTGTGAACTG
Organism: Solenodon paradoxus; assembly: GCA_004363575.1. Taxonomy (NCBI): domain Eukaryota; kingdom Metazoa; phylum Chordata; class Mammalia; order Eulipotyphla; family Solenodontidae; genus Solenodon; species Solenodon paradoxus. The sequence goes on from RJWH01003537.1 coordinate 63,693, forward strand.
AAAATGTGGACTATGTCATTAGACCTGTGATGGTTGCCTCTATATTGAATATGTATAGACTCCTTTCCTTGTCCTTATTGCCTAATAATATAGCATAACTATTTACATTATAGTCAATATTATAATAATTTAGAGATGATATAAAGTATATGGGAAGATATGTAGAACTGATATGCAAATCCTCCACCATTTTGTGTAAGGAACTTGAGCAATCTGAGGATTTTTGTATTTGCAGGAATCCTGGAATCAGTCTTCCATGAATCCCAAGGGACTGCTGTATGTCAATAACCTTCATGGTCCTCTTACTTACAAGTGGGTTTGGGCAATGAGGCAATGAAAAGGGAAAAGGGTAACATCAGATTAGTCTCCTGATCAGTTGTCAGGGGTCCCCGGAGGCTGGTTGCATCCCTTCTCCAGAGATTATAAGGCCTGTTAAGTAAGGATGACCATATTTCCTTGAGAAAAAATGGGACATTGGGATGGCAAAAAATGGAGCAAGGTTATGCACTGGCCACTAAAGGGAGGGGAAGAGGCAAAGCAATTCAAGCAGGAGAAAAGCTGCCAGGCCAGCAGCAAGTAATTACTATGCAATCTGATCTGGCCTCACATATTAAGCATATGTGGTATGGCGGGATTTCACACAAAAGACCAGGGCTGTTGCAAGGAATTTTGCTACCTGAAGCAAAAGCCAAATTTGGTCCCTTTATATGGCCTGTTCTCAGTGTCCTGCCTAAAACACAGGTCACTTGGTGGTGGAGCCCACTGGACAATGATGAAACTTGGTGATTTGGTGGAAGGCAGGGTGTTTTGACATATATATGAGGAATAGGGAACCTATACATGTGAGTTTATCTTAATGTGTACAAATAAAAATAATAATAAAAAGCACATGCCACTTTCACCATCTGAATGCCAGAAGTGCCTAATTATCCCCAACTGCCAGAGAGAGCCTCCATAGTACTTACCTATGGCTCGACCATGCTGTGGTGTTCTGCCCCCTTTCTCCCTTTGAAAAAACAGGCACAGGGTGGGCCGTTTCCTCAGAGGGGATGGGAATAGCAGTAGTGGCCCCGCAAGGCCAGCTGTCAGCACTGACAAGGGCCATCTTCAACGCTGGGGAAAAGGGGCAGCTGATTTTGGGCCCCCTCAACAGAATGGACTCAGGGAAACTCAACTGCACCTTTGCCCTGTGTTAAAGATACCCCTGGTTTACTAAAAATGGGGAATGTTTGCCATTTATATTAAAGTAATGGAATAGACAGGAAATTAAAAACAAAAACAAAAAAAACACCAGTACTGTCCCTTTTAAAATGGTACATAAGGTCAGCCTATGTTAAATGTCCCTCTGTACATAGCTGCTTTGTCTCTATGTTCTGATAATGAATCACTTCCCTTTCTTCTTCAAACTAAAAATAGTAAGGGATCGCCACTATTATTTGAACTGGTTCATTTCACCATGTCCAAAACTGATCAAAATACCTGTTTTGAATGAGCTTTTTCTTTCCTTTCTAGGATCCTGGTTGATACTGGTACTATGTGTGGAAGAGTTATAATCTCTTAGGCTGGAAGTACTAGTGTATTTAGTTGGTATAATCGCATAAGAGAGAGTCTCAAAGACTCCTTTGTACTAGATGTAACTGTTGTCATCTGAATTCAGTCTATTTGCAATGGCAGGTTGGCAAATGTTCAACAACCAGTTTTTAAGAGAAAAAAAAATAACTTTCCTGTTTTATTTCCTTCTACTATTTTCTTCTTTTCTGAGCTAAATTATCTAATAACAAAAGGACCAAGGCTTCATCTACTATGACTCCCAAGTATCTAGTAAGCTAAGTTTCAGCTCTCTCTTGCCCTAACTTCTTACCATCTCTGACTACATTCTTTTGGTCACTGGGATGTTTGAGATAATATCTCTCCTATGGGGACCAGCGACAAACACTTTATAAGTCAAAAGTAGTGAAAATATAACAATTAACCATTAAATTTGGCAGGTGATTTAGCATTCGAGGAAGGTTACAACAAATGGATATTATACTTTGAGGCATATGCAATGAGAGAATTTTAGCAGCAGGCTAGCAGTAGTGACTTTATGAGATAAATCTCAGAGGAGAAGAAAAGGAAGACCAAAGTAGTTTCTCTTCTCTTTGCCTGAGCAAGAGTTTAACATCTTCCTGAGGGAAAATCAGTGAGAGATGTATAGCATGAGGTTTGTTTCCCAAAGGACCTGGGAGCATAAAGCCTGGTGCATAAAGTCTAATCTGAAACACCCCTTCTCCTCTGTGATATACTCTGCAATGTGACTTAGGGTCTCTGGAGGTTTTTGGAGACCAGGTCACAAAATGCCTAGTAGATAATGTATTGTACCTAATGAGTGAGAAAATAATAGGTCATTTAAGAGAGTAATCCTGAATGCTATGGAGAAATGTACTTTTTATCCTCCAAATCCTTTCATAATAGTAATATAACTGAAGCCATCAAAGAGAACTTTGTTATTTTATTTACAGGTTAATGTGTTTTCTCCAGCTGCGTTCATTTTGAAAATCCTTATGGTTAAAAAATGTATTCACATACTCTGAGCCACACCATCATGGTGCTTTTCATGGTGGGTTCCATATAGTTCAAGCAGCCAAGAGTCTCTGAAGGTAATCCATTGATTTTTGTTGTTGTTTTTGCAGAACAATAAAATAAATAAATTTGTTCCAAGATATTAAGCACTAAGGGAAAAAAAATAAAACAAAATGCCTACTCTTGATTGAGTAGAGATGTAAAAGAACAAATTACAGCTTGGTGAAATTCAATATGCAATTGGATTCACATGGAGAAAATGTGCAACACAGTAGTATAAAGCAATAAAGGAAGATGACTGATCTATTTTTTAATTCTAGGAAAACTGTCTGCCACATACCAAAATTTTTAAAGTGATCTAATTAGATTATAGAAAATGTTAGCCTCATAAGAAAAATCATCAGTAAAATTATTTGAAATATTTTATATATGTGTGTATACATATATATATGAACATATTATTATACATTGAAATCTTTCCCCAGGCAGATGTTCCTTGAGTTCATTAGGTAAAGCCTACTATGGCGGAATCAGAAGGCAGAAAAATAATTCACAAACTAAATATCATGATCCCAACTTTAATTATTATTTCAGTAAAACTTGCAATCATTTTACACTCAAAGTGGTGTTTATACTATTTTACTCAAATTTAATAATAACTGTAGAATTTACATATGCTGATACCCTAGATTTGATATTTGATTTTACAGTAGAGTTATGTAAGATGTTACCTTTGAGGGCAGCTGAGTAAAGGGTATGCATTTTGACTATTTTTGAAAATTCTTATGAGTCTATATAATTATTTCAAAGTTAAATATACACAAATTGATTTTAAATTTTCCTACTTCCTAGCAAAAAGAATTAAAAAAAAAAAAAAAAGCTGTGTACCATCGGGTAAATACCTGATTTAGTAAAAAATGACTGAAATAATACATGAAAAAATAATATGGAAATAAAGGAAAATGTGTTCTTCTGTCAACCAAGTTGTTGGTAAGACTTACAGAAAATATTAAAGTTTAAAGAAAAATTGGGATAAATTGCACAGTGAGCAAGATTCACTAGCATTGCAAAATAGGCAGACGTTTTTAAGAAGTTTTAGCTTTGGTATTTAGTACAGTGTTTTATAATTAAATACATATAGAATTTTTTTTAGATTAAAAATGAAACATGAACTAGGGGAGATAAATGCTCTACACTTTTCCTTTAACAATAAAAATCGTAATATATGGTGCTTAAACTTGTTATAAGGTACAACTGATGGAGATGTTACTTTGAACAGAATTTTTAAAAATTATAAAAAAGAATTAAAATACAGTAGAGATCTTTGGAATCTTGTTAATGTGCTTCAAAGCACATATGATTCCTGGACATTAGCATTACCTAGTGTCAGAATGACAGCTGTCCTCCATTCTCCACCGTGCACCTGTACCATCACCCAGAGTGGTTGTGGTTATATGCCTGTCAAACTCAAAAGGACTGGAACCACAGATGGGGAGAAAATATTCACAATATAAGAGTCAATTTGATTTTAACAAACCAGATTTATCTGTCTCTTTAAATTGGTGTCGTTAATTTGACTTTTATTGATGTTGTAGTTCCCTTTCTGTTTAGTATGTAAATCCATCATGGTAGATTCATGTATAACAGCTATAAGCAGATGGGGTTTATACCTATTTTTATGTTCATAATTACTTAAGTAACATTATAATAAAAAATGTTAATATCCAAGATCCAAGAGTGTGGCTTTATTCCTTTAAAGGAGTCAAGCTTTACACAAATTTGAGAAACATCGCCTAGGTCCTTAGGAGCTCTCTTAAGCCTCAAGTAAGGTGTCTGTGGAATAAACCAACAGATAAGCAACTTGTTGCAGGAGTGAAGAGTCAAGTAGGGGAGAGAGAAGGGAAGAGTTCTATCAAAAGCAGAAGCAGTACTAAAAAAGATGAGAAGATGCTAAGGAGAATTTTTACCACCCATACGCCTTTGTCTTCTTCCAGTACTGAAGACCCGAGAATCACTGGTGCTTAGGGCTGCACCAATGTTGTGTATGCTCGAACAGGATGTGGAGGCAGATACTTCTGTGTAATCAGGTGCAATTGCCCTCCTTACCTGAAAACTTCTCAGTTGTCTGAATTAAGTGTTCCTCACTGAGAAGTAGGGCAGTATCACTGGATGGCTGATGAAATGGTATTACTGAAGACCAATGCATTTCTAACACCAATTGTGCAAAGGTTGTAATTTAATCAGTCTCTACATATGAATTATAATTATTTCAGGTGGGTAACTACTGTGAAGATTCATTATTACAGCCTGAGTTAAGGCCAGGGTTAGAATGCTCTGTGACAGGGATTACTTCCCCTTGTTACCACTCTAAAAATAAAAAAAGAAAAGAAAAAAAAGCACAGTGTACAAATACTATTACAGGGGGATATATACACACAGAGTGTAATATCAACCACTACAAAATATCTGGGAAATGTATTACTTGATGATTTTGAAAAGCAAGAATTATATCAATTTGAGAGACAATAGGAGACTTACTTCTGATTTGTCAGAGTTTTGAGGTATCTTTCCTTTCTGTTCTTTTTTATGTGACCTCTTTCTCCCTCATGCTCAATGTGCTTCCAGTCTATTTCCTAGAGCAGGTTTCAGTTTTTTCTTTCCAAAATGCATTCCAACATGCTTTCCCGGGTTCCTATCTGCCTTCCAATGACTGACACCTGGGTGGTAGATGGTTCAAATGGCCTACTCTTTATTTCCCTGTGTTGATGAAGAAAACTGTCAGGAACCCAACTATCTTGGTCTGGTGCCTCGTGGTAGAAAAGGCTGCTCGAGGGAGTGACAATGACTGGAAATCATTTTGATTAAAATTAACTCCAGCTTGTTGAGTTTCAAGTGTTGCTTTTATTCCTCCTCTTAGTTATACTTACACATCCCTAGAATTTTGCCTTGAAAACATATTATGAATAAATTGGATACCACCATGTCTTAATGCTCAGATGTAGCTCACTTTTTCTGGGCGTGCGTTTTTCCTGGGACAGATGCACTTCCTAATTCTCAATGTCCTTCTGCATATCAGCTTGTCTAACCAGCTGTGACTATGGATTTGCACATCTCTGTCATGAACTTGACTCTTCTGGAGGGCCAAGGACAATTGACCTGGCATCCTGGATATATGGATATGCAGAACTATTACAGAGTCAAAGTCATAGACTCATTTAAAATATAGAAATAGGAAGTTTTTTAAAAAAAGATTTATTATAGATTCTATATAATTCACAAATACAGAATTTATTGATTCATGAGATCAAATGAATCAACCTAAGGGAACTGTCAGGGAAATCCTCTGTCTTTATTTACTCAGTCAATCAACATTTATCAAATCACCTACTAGGTGTCAGGAATATTGGTGGAGCCTAGAAATGCCTTCCCTCTGGACTTCCTAAGCTCATCCCTTTGAGCCCCCTCATCCCAGTACTCTGGGGAATTCTCGAATGTTATATTTCTGAAGCAGATGTTATTCCTGTGTCCTGTTCTCTATACCACTTCCAAAGATCAGCAGCGATCTATATCATGAAGCTATTGACGTTTAAGCTTCTGCAAGGGCTCTTTCTAAAACCCAGAAGGAGGCTTAGCAATGTGTTCATGTGCAAGTGTAAGATGCTTTCATTTTACATTTCCTAAAGAGGGCTCACCAAATAGCCTGGGCTTCAGGCTCCAGAAAACCTGGATTCACCCTCATCTATCAGAGTATGAGCATGAGAGAGTAGACAACCTATCACTTCACCCAGGGTGTTGGACCTAGAACCTTGGAAACGTAGGAAGGAGAGCACATTCTAGTACAGGAGACACACATTTTCAGCCAACTTAATGCCTAAAGTGTCTCAACCAGGAAGGTGGATTCCACAGAGCTGAAAATGATAAGCATTCATAGGTAGACAGTTGAACTGCCTACTCACAGCACTTCTGATACCAAATACGGGATTTTCTTTTCTCCATGATACCAAATATGTGGTATCTTTCCCAGCTCCACTTCTTCAATTATCTAACACCAACTATGTGTCCTAAAAGTCTATTCTATTCTATTCTATTCTGTTCTATTCTATTCTATTCTATTCTATTCTATTCTATTCTATTCTATTCTATTCTATTCTATTCTGTCACTAACTACCTAGAGTTAATGCAAATCCCATAGTTTAAGGGTTCAATCCCACAAAAATGTTGCCAACCATAAATGGGGTACCCACTCTAGTCACACTGCTTCTTAGTCAGCTATGAATCCAGGTATTACCTAAAACATCCTTCAGATTTTATCTGAATTTATCAGATTTTAATAGAACAACTCCTAGGACTCAGGAAAACATTTTATTTACATTAATGATTTATCTTAAAGGATACGACTCAATCAAGGAGAAGAGATGCATAAAGCAAGGTTGCGGGGAGGGGCACAGTTTCCAAGTTCTCTCTGCCAACACCACTGACCTACCTTCTTTGGCAGTTGGGTGGTGGGGACAAAAGATCCGCGCTTCTAATTAAGACTTGATCTTTCTGGTGATCAGTCCCCCTTTCTGAAATGATTTGGAGGGTTCCAAGAATCACATCATTATTAGAAAAGATGCTCCGGTCTCTCTCATCACTCAGGAAATTTTAAGGGTTTTAGGAGATTCATGACAGAAATTGGTGACAAAAATAAAACGTCTTTCTATGGTATCACAATACTTGCAGGGTCACTCTAGTATGGAGAACACATGACAGGAATCATTTTATAACATTCTTATTTATCTTTGCTCTTTGTACAACAGCATTTTGGAACAGAATAAGAATAAGTTCTTGTAGAGGAGGGAGAAGCTACAATTACAATCTGATGTTTGAAGTTTTTGCAAACGTAGAGATTGAGATCCTCCATGATTGGTATGAGCATCTCTGTCCTTGTGTCCGTGGTAAGCAGAAAGCTGTGTGGACCTTAGGAGGACTTTCGCACAAGCAGAAAAGGGTCCTGTGATATCCTGTGATGATTCATTAGACAGCAGCTAAAAGCACAGATTGTTAATTCAACTCAAGTTCAAATCATGAATCTTCTGTTTTATGAGTCTTATGATATAGAACAACAGCTTAATCTCTTAAAGCCCCAAATCTCATTTGTGAAAGAGACATTGTAATATCTACCCCAGCAGGAGGCTAGGAAGACTAAATGTGGTCATGTCTGGCACCTCATAAACACCAAAGGACTGTGTATTGGGGCATTTTTAAGTCTCTCTCTAACAATAGAGATTGTGGCCCCTGTAACTTACTGAATACATTTATGCATAAGCTGGCTTTATATAAATACCATGTGAAATTATACAGTTAAGGATTAATTCACATTAACATTATTTAAACTCTTTCATAGAAGTCACTTTTAAAGCAACCCTGCAGGTATTTACACAGAGCAGAAACTGAACAAGTGGAGTAAAGTGTTTGGAGTGGCCACTGAGGCCTGTGACTGAACACACTATGTAGCACGCCAGACCGAGTAGTGCTCGGAGAACTTCCATCCAAGATTCTGTGGAAGTCATTGGATGGTTGAAGACAATGTAAATGATGCATTAGCCCAAGTAAAACACAAAAAGGCTAGGACTAAGATGTTTTCTAATTCTGGGAAAGCTCTCAGATCACAAATGCAGACAAAACAAAACTGAGTATTTTAATAAGATTGAACAAGACATCCCCCTCAAACACACAATTATCAAAGAGAATCTTCGAAACACGGACTTGCATCCATCATTATGTTCCAAGGGCATTTCTTTGTTGATGGAGTAGCATAAAAGCATCATGATAGGCAACCATTTCATTTCAAAGCTAAGCAACCAAAATACGTTCTGCACCTCCATGAATCTATCAGTAATATTTGAGATTATTTTTAACTCAGGGAAGCATTTACAAAGTTTTTCTAAAAGGTAGTAATGAATAAATATTACAGCTTGTAGTCATGCCTATGTTTTGCTTTTGATAGTTGTTAGGTTAGAGTTACGTAAAATATTATTTTTGAGAGAAGTTGGATGAGAAGTATGCAAGTCCTCTATTATAGTTTGCAAAACCTATGATTTTTTAATTATTTCACAATTTAAAAAAAACTTATTTTTAAATATATTTGGGACTTTAATACAATTTCAGTTGAAAAGAAAATTCCAATCACATCAGAAAGCCATTTCTTCTCAGAACAGCACACAAAGAACCGAGTCTTCTGTCCTCCTGCACAACACACCATGGCGCCGTGTTGCTGACTCTTCTGGCCACCACCAGACTGTGCAGTGTCACTCAAACCAAGGCCCAGATAGGTTTATAAACTGCTACTTATGTTTGGGACTGTTTCTTTTCAGATACTCTCTACATCCTCAGACTGCTGTAACGAAAATGCCACAGACTGGATAATTTATAAGCAGCAGACATCCATTTCTGACTGTTTTGTGGCTAGAAATCTGAGCATGGTCTGATTCTGGGGAAGACCATCTTCCCCAGACACAGAATGCCAACTCTTGTAGCCTCACAAGGTAGAAAGCAGTGTGAGAAAGCAAGTTCTCTGGTGACTTGTCAGGAAACTAATCCCATCACGGAGACTCCAACTTCATGACCTCATCTATCTTAGTTACATCCCCAAAGCCCCACCTTTAAATATATCACCTTGGGTTCCAACCTCTGGATCTGGTGGAGGATGCATCTCACAAATGGAATTTTCTTTAGGAAAGTACATCTACTCACTAGTCTGATGTGTAGACTTTATGTTTTGTTCTTGACAATGCGAGAAAGTGAGTAGCCAGAGCCAAATAACAGAGTCTGTTCTTCATGACTACAACCCAGGCCACATGCAAAATTATGAGATAAGTATTTTCCTTAGTGTCCTTGTCCTTTCCCAAGATTCCCTGTTCTAACTAGTGCTTGACACACTCTAGTGCAGAAAAGGGAAGAAACAAAGGACATCTGCCATATTCAGTGATACAGCTTCAGACCCCCACTGCTTTCTCCCGGTGAGATGAGAGCATGGCAGAAATCACTGTATTTGCTGTCAGTGAAGTTGCTCAGATATCTGTATTTGAAGTGTGGGCTGGGGATGAACCACAGCAATGCTCGTGTCTTTGACAGTCCCTGCAAATCAAGGCAAGTAAACTGACAGCAAGAATTAGCCTGTGGGATGTTAGTTCTGCACTACGCTCTCTGCTCCGTTTCCTTAAGAAGCTCACAGAACATTTTCCACATGGTAGCCTTCTGTGTGACTTCTTTCCCCACTGTATGTATAACTCATTGATAGAGCTCATGCTTTTCAGTTTGCAGTTGTTCCTTGCTTTATAATAAAGATTGTTGCTTTCTGCTTGGTTAGGCTCCTGATCTTGTGTTACTCCCACAGGCTTTGGGCATCCCTTGGTTAAAGACCTATGTTTCATAGATACTTCCTAGTTATTTCTACTCCAGATTCACAGCTATGTGGGTGCTAAAGCAATTCACGTAGAGACAAGCTATTTATACTAAGAACGGATGCTGGAAGGGCATGGTCAGTTCAAGAACAATTCTCTCCATGTCACTCACCCACACTGTAGCCTCAGATTCCAAGAATCACTTCTGCAATTTTTCTGCACAGGCCTGCCGTCAGGGGGTTCCAGAACTACGCTCTGCAGATACTCTATTCAATGCTTTCCAAACAGATTTATCCTAACAAAGTAAACAGATATCAATATTTATTAGGATTTTGGGGAAAGATTATGAATAATTGTGCTCTCAGTGCTATAACACATGCCTCCCAAATTTTCTCACTTTTTGTGTTTCTTTGGGACTCATTTCATGTACTTACTAAGATTGACATCACAGTTTGTTTTTGTCAACATGATCCTTTCTAGTATCCTTCCAGTGGTAGTGACTTGTCCCTCTTTAATTTTTAATCCCCTTAACCAGTTACTTCCACCCCAACACATACTTCTGGTAACCATCAGTATGTTCTCTGTATTTTAAGCTCGCTTTTATTGTTTTTGTTTTATATTTAATGATTGATTTTATTGAAGGGATGTTTATTATAATATTAAGTAAGTGTACACTGTACTTGATCAATATTTGTATGTGATATAGTAAATTCACCACCATTTCAGTTTTTCCTTCTTGTAATTAATCCCCTCCAACTCTTTTGCCTCCCCCCCACTTTCCCTTCCAACAACCTTTGATTTACTATTTTTCTGGCTAAGTCTGTTGCTTGACTTAGTTCATTTTTCAAGCCTATTTTTGTTTAATTTAGTTCATTCATTGGGTTGCTGTCTCTATGCTCATCTTATGAATAATATCATATGTTGTCTGTCTTTCTCCTTCTGGTGTATCTCACTAAACTTGTTTTCCTCCAGGTCTATCCATGTCGCTGTAACTGGCAGGATTTTTACCTTTTTGATAGCTGCATAATATTCTGTATATATGTATGTGTGCACATATATATATATATATATATATATGTATAGGTATTTACATATGTATTCTTTATCCACTCATGTGTTGACAGGCATTTAGGTTGTCTCCAGTTTTTGTCTATTGTAAATAATATTAAACCAGGATACATGTATTTCTACAAATAAGTATTGTGTTTTTCAGATAAATACCCAGTAGTGCAATAACTGGGTCTTATGGGGTTTAGATACTCAATTTTTTTGAGGAATCTCCAAACTTCTTTCTATAATGGTGAAAAAAATAGAGGAGCATATAAAGTAATGGAAAAGCATTCCATTCTCATGAACTGGAAGAATTAACATAGTTACAATGGCATATTAACTAAAGAAATATACAGATTTAACATTATTCCCACTGAAAATCCCAAAAACATTCTTCACACAAATAAAGCAAAAAGTCATGAAATTTATTTGGAACTACAATAGACCCAAGATAGAAAAAATAATCTTGAGGAAAAAGAACAAAAATGGAGGTGTCAGACTCCCTGACCTCAAACTCTATAAAGTCATAATAATCAAATCAGCATGCTATTAGAATAAAAACAGATATGTAGATCAATGGAACAGAATTGAGACCCCAGAAAACAAACACTAATATATATAGACTATTAATCATCAGCAAAGACTTACAATGAAGCAAATGTCATCTATTCAATAAATGGTTTTGGAAAAACTGGATAGCCACATGCAAAAACTAGATCACTACCTAACACTGTACAGGAGAATTGCTTTTGTTTTAGATTTCACATTTAAGAGAGACCATGTGGCATTTGTCTTTCTCTGACTTATTTCACTTAGCATATTGTTTTCAGAACTAGTATTAAAGTTTTTAATTTCTTTAGAATTGAATTTTGTATTACTGTAAGATTATGGTCCAGCTTAATTCTTTTGCATGTGACTGTTCATTTTTCCCAAAACCATGTGCTGAACAGAATCCTTTCCCCATTGTATATTCTCACTTCTCTTGTTGTAAGCTAATTGGGCATATATATGTGGATTTATTTCTGGGTCAATATTCTGTTCCATTGATCTCTGTGTCTGCTTGTATTCTAACATCATACTGCTTGAATTATTGTGGCTTTATAATGCAATGAGAAATCAGGGAATATGGTGCTTCAAGTTTTGTTGCTTTTTCAAAAAATTGCTGTGGCTATTTATGGCAGATTTTGAGATTCTATACAAATTTAGGATTGCTTGTATTTCAGTGAAAAGTTCCATTGGAATTTTGATAGGAATTTCATTGAATCAGTAGATTTCTTTGGGTTGTATGAACATTAACAACAATAATTCTTTCAATTCGTGAACACAGAATATCTTTCCATTTCTTTGTGTCTTCTTCAATTTCTTTCATTAATATCTTTCACTTTTCAAATATTCAGGTATTTCACCTCCTTAGGTTAAATTCACGTCAAGGTATTTTATTATTTTTGATGCAATTATAAATGACATTGTTTTATTCATTTCTCATTCAGATTGTTCATTATTAGTACTTAGAAACACAACAGATTTTTATATATTGTATTTATACCCTGCAAATTCGCTGAATCCCTTCATTGGTTCTAACAGTTTTTATGTAGTCTTTAGTGTTTTCTATATATAATATCATGTAATCTGCAAACAGAAATAGTTTTGCTATTTCTTTTCCAATTTGCATTCCTTTTGTTTGTTTTGCCTAGTTTCTCTGACTATTACTTCCAAAACTTTGTGGAGAGAGAGGGTGAAATTGGGCATCCTTGTCATATTCCTAATCTTATAATAAAATCTTTCATATTTTCACATTGAATGTGATGTTAGTTGTGGGTTTATCAAATATATAGCCTTTATTATGTTGTGGTATGTTCAGTCTCGCTTTTTTGTTTTTTGATTTCTCACAAATGAACATTGATTTTTATCAAATTATTTCTTTACATCTATTAAGATGTTCATATGATTTTATCTTTCATTTTGTTATTGTGGTTAATATGATTGATTTGAGGTGTTAAATCATCTGTGGCATCCCTGAAATAAATCTACTTAGTCATGGTATAAACATTTAAATTTATTGTTGAATTGTTTGCTAATATTTTGTTGAAGCTATGACATCTATTTTCATCACAGATATTTGTAATTTTCTCTTCTAATGGTATCCTTGTCCAATTATTGTATGGTAATACTGGTTTTGTAAAATGAGATTGGGAGATTTCCCCCATCTTCTATTTTGCGGAAGAAGATTGGCATTGATTTTGCATATTTCATGGAATTCACCAGCAGTATTTGGTTTTGAACTTCTTTTGTTGGGATGTGCTTGATTACTAATTTGATCTCCTTACTAGCAACTGGTCTGTTCATATTTTCTGTTTCATCATGATTCAATCTTGTAGATTATATATTTCTCAGGATTTATCCATTCCTTCAAAGTTGTTCAACTTTTTTGGTATATAGATATTTATAGTCATCTCTTATAATACTTTGTATTACCGTGGTATCAGTTGTAATAACTCATTTCTGATTTCATTTATTTGAGTCCTCTCATTTTTCTTGGTAAGTCCATCTAAAGGTTTGCCAATCCTGTTATCTTTTCAAGCAATCAACTTTTTAGTTTCACTAATCTTTCTATTGACCTTTTAGTTTGTATTTCATTTCTGTTCTAATCTTCGTTATTCTTTCCTTGTACTAAATTTTAGCATGATTTGCTCTTTTTTCTAGTTCCTAAAGATGTAAAGTTAGGTTATTTGAGAGTTCTGATTTTTTAAGAAGATATTTATCACTATGAATGTCCTTTTTAGAACAACTTTTGCTGCACCCTCTAAGTTTGTGTAATATTTTCAATTTTGTTTGTCTAAAAGTGTTTTTTGATTAATTTTTGGGGCTCATTTGTTATTCGGTAGAATTATCTCTAAATATTTATATATTTTCCAATTTTCATGTAAATAATTTCAGTTTCATACCATTATGGTCATAGAGATGCTTGATAAGATTTTAATCCTCATACATTTAAGACTCATTTTGTAGCATGATATATGATCTATCCTGGAAATTGTTCCATTGTTCCATGTGCACTTGAGAAGATATTATATTCTGTTGCTTTTAGATAGAATATTCTGTAAATATATGTCAAGCCCACATGGTTCAATGTTTCATTTTGACCGATATTTCCTTGCTGAATTTCTGTCTGGATGATCTAGCCATATCTAGTCATTGATGAAAGCAGCATATTAAAGTCACCAGCTTTTATCGACTTCCTGACTATTTTTCCATTTAGGTCTGTTAATGTATATATGTGTACATGTGAATATGTGTATAGGATGCATAAATATATATATGTGTGTGTGTGTATAGGATACATAAATATTTATATTATATCCAATTCTTGTATTGACTTTTGTTAAATCATTTAAAGCTTTTCTTTGTCTCTTGTTCAGTCTGTTTGGTCTGTTATATGTAGTTATTCCAAGTTTTTTATGGTTTTCAATTGCTTGGGATATCTTTTATAAACCATTTTGTGTATCTTCTTACATCTAAATTGAGTCTCATAGAGCAGCAGATAATGATTTTTTAATCCATTAAGTAACTCTGACTTTTTAAATTAATGTTTAGTTTGAAATATGATGTACATTTCAGGAAAATAGAGTCATATCTCAGTTAATGTGCATATCACATTGCACCTACCATGAGAGTTCTAACCCTAATTACAACTATCATTTTTACCCTGTCAATCCCAGCTTAGCTAAACATCCTCCCCAATCTCTACCTTAGGTGATTACAATCTTGATTCAAAATCTATAAAATTTGTGGTTTTGTTAGTTCCTTTGTTTAGTTTCTTTATATTTCACTTATGAGTGAAATCATCTGGTAGTTTGTTCTTTTTGACTTATTTTGCTTACCAGAATCAACTCAAGTTCCAACTAAGTTGCAGCAAAAAGCAAGATTTCATATTTTAAAATAGCTCTGTGGAATTCTATTGACTATGCATACCGTATCTCTATCTTTAGCCAGTCATTTTATAGTAAAATTACTCCACTTACATTAAAATAATTACTGATAGATTATCACTGACTTACATTTTATTGCTTTCAGACGTTTCTGTTTATTTATTTTCTTGCTCGCTTTCTTTGTGGCTTTTAGAAACTATCCTATATTTCTCTTATTATTTCTGACCCATTTTGCTTAACATAATCACCTCCATTTCTATCCAGGTTGTTGTAAAAAGGCACAGTTTTACCTTTTTAAATAGCTATATAGAATTCCATTGACTGTATATACAACAATTTCTTTATCCACTTATCTGCCATTGGGCATTTAAGTTGTTTCTCTATCTTGGCTATTGTGTATTATATGCTTATGAACATAGGGATGCAGATTTTTTTTTCTGATTCAGTGTTTTTGCATTCTTTAAGTATATACTTAGAAGTGGGATTGCTGAATTTAATGGTAGATCCATTTTGGTGTTTTATTTTGAGAAATTTCTGTACTGCTTTTTTTTTTTTTTTTAAGAGGTTACACTAATTTATATTCCCACCAACAGAGTAAGGGAATTTCTTTTTCTCAGATACTCTGAAACTTCTGTTTTATTCTAGCCTTTATCTTTTTAAAAGAAAGGCACAGGCAGGAATGAAGGTGAGTAGGCAAGAAGAGAGAGAAAGAAGTACTTTATTTTCTTTAGTTTTTTCATCTTGGTTGTCAATTCTTTTTGATACAGATTATTATCACTGGTTTGATGTGACTATCTCATTGTGATTTTTATTTGCAGTTCTCCAGTGATGAGTGATATGGAGCGTTTTTTATTTTTATGTGTTTGTAGGCCATCTGTCTTCTCTAGAGAGGTGTCTATTCAATTATACTGTGCATAGTAGGTTGATACATGAATAATCTACTACATTTAATATATATTTAATTTTCCAGTGATATTTATTCTTTAATATTTTTCTTATTACCAATTAGTGCCCATTCTTTTAAACATGAAAATTTATTTTAACATTTCTTGGATGCCTGGTTTAGTGTAATGAACTCCCTTAACTTTAGCTTGTCTGGAAAACTATCTCTCTTCCAATTCTGAGTGATAACCTTGTGGAGCTTGAGTATCATTTATTAGAATATATTTGCTTTTGTATTTTAGACACTTTGAATATATTGTGCTACTCCCTACTAGCCTGCAGAATTTCTGCTGAAAAATCAGCTAAATTATGGATGTTTCTTGGTATATAACACCATTTTTTCTTTGTCTTTATTATTTTTTTCCTTTTCCTTAATGGTTAACATTTTAATTACGTACATAGCTGTGGTTCTCTATGGCTTTTTCTTATTTGTATATCTCTAAGTTTCATGGACCTGGGTATCAGTTTCCTTTCCCAGAGAATTTTTCAGCCATTATGTTTTCAAATTCAATTTCTGATCCTTTTCTTATCTTTCTGAAAGCTCTAGAATATAATGCTGGTGTGTTTGGTGTTGTCTCATAAGTCTAATCGCAAGCCAAATTCACTTTAATTTTTTTCTTTTTTTGCTATTCTCATTAGGTTATTTCCACTGCAGGATCCTCAAATTGACTAAGCCTTTCTTCTGCTTCATCTAGCCTACTACTAAGTCTTTCTAGTATTTTTTGCTAGTTCAGTTATCGTTTTCTTCAACTCTATTACTTCTACCTGATACTTTTAAAATATTTTATCTTATGTTTTCACTGTAGCCATTCATTTTCTCTCCAATTCAGTGAGCATCTTTTTTAACAATTGCTTTGAACTCTTTAACAGCTAAGTTGCATTCTGTTTCATTAAGAAGTGCTACCTCCAAGTAGTAGCATCTTGTTCCTTATTAATGTGATCATTTACAACCCAGCAATAGTTTGATTGGCAAATCCTGCCTGGGAAGGAAAGACAGAAACACAGTATTCCATGTCAGTGATACTACTTGTATTCCTAGAAGTTATCAAGTGGGAAAGAACCACACACAGATTTACTCTAAGGTTAGATTTCACTTCACCATTTAATTTCTCATGGATAGAATATTTTAGTGGAAGTGAGTTATGCACAGGGCTGAAACAGAAACAATATATTTTATCAGTTGTTGTTTTTTATTTTTTCAACTTCAGTATCCCCAGTGGATGCACAAGGCTACTTTGGCACTGCCCACACAGAGTAAGGTCTTTTCAGATATGGAAATCTCTACTTCTATTGAGCCAATATCCTTTATACTTGAGTCTTACATTTCCATAAAGAATAAATGACACAAAATTTATTCTGTAAAGATAAAGGGATTTTTTTAAACTTTGAACTCTTAGAGTTCTGCAAGCATACTTGAAGAATCACAGTGACAGCTGAGATGTGAAAGCAAATTTGGTGTTCAAGGGTCAGTGAACATTCTCTTGCCTCTAATTTTTCATCATTGCAGAAAATGTATTTCCCTCAAAAGAGGAAAAAATGACCCACATCCAAATGGTGACTGTATTATTTACCCTGAATCATCATTATGCCCTCTGTTCTCAGAGAGTTACACATTTAACCCTTTATCTTTACAAAACTGAAAAAAAGAGCTACAGAAATCACTTTGCAAGTCTCTCAGTGCTGTTGGTACTAAGGAACTCAGATTAATATAACACTTAAGAGTTGTAAGGTTTAATTGATGAATAATTTCACAGAAGTAAAATACAAAGTCTAATGAGTAACAAATTCTACCCATTGAAAGTATATAAATATAAGTTGGAACTGTACTTTCATGAGGGGGAAAAAATGTCTCATTTTCATTAGGTTCTCACAGGTACTCTTGCATTCTTAACATTTTTGTCTTTCCTTTGCCCCTACACATTACAGAGATTACTCAACAATTGCTAGTAAATCTATACAAAATATACAAGCCCTTTTATTTTTAAGTAAATGTTTTTCATGAATGAATCTCTACTTCCTTCATAGGTGTAGTGGATCTAATCGTGATTGGCTTCCCCAATGTCATCCCTGCTTTCGTTGAGAAAACACCTCTATGAGTTTGGAAGAGCAATATTCACAGCCTCAGACAATGGCTCAGGAATCAATTATTTTCTTTCCTAGTCTCCATCGCAGTTAAGGCTGGCTATTGAATCCTTTTGCAGTCAATAGTATGTCTGGTGGGGAAAAGAGAAATGGTGCTGGAAGAAAGCTTATGCTTTCCTCTCTGAGGGGGACAAAATTCCTGACTTAACCTTTTTCCCTTCCCCTTCTTCCTGCTTAAATGCAGACATAAAACTAAGACTATAACAGCCACGTTTTAGTCATGATGTATAAACATTAGGAGATGGCCAGATTGATAACAGAGATGTCAGTTATGATTTATAAGCCACCAAAATAGAGTAATCAGCTACATCACTCAAGATGCTTTGCATGTACAAACAGCCTGCATCATTCAATGTGAGTATCCAAATGATTTCTAAATGACAAAGGATGCTTTCTGTTTAAAGAGTAAAACTGTAGGAAGACCGTTTGGATGATTCAATAATATACACCCACTTGTAGACATCCAGGCTAGATAGGGTCAAACTTTATAAGAAACTGATCAACTCAAGACCTCCTCAAAAAGTTTGCGATTTAGGACAATGAAAGAAAAGTTTGATTATCTGCTTAGAGTTTTCTATCTCATAAATAACTTGTCTTAGAATGAGTTATTTAGGACACTTATTGCTGGAAGTATATACTTCAGTATTCCATTATTTTGTAATTAGTCCTTGAAGTCTGTTATTTGGGTGAAGTAATGGGACATATGCTCAGTTTAATATTTTATAGATTTCTGATCCCTGAATTTTGATAAACTCAACATGGGGCTAGAGAAGAGCTTGCTACTGGCAAGTTTGCTGTTTTCTTTCTTCTGAATCTCTCCCAGAGTACAAGTGAGGAATGAAAGAATGCTCTTTCCATGTTTGTCTCCATGATTTTCTTAAATCATTATCCCTTCCCTTTCATAATCACTTGCAAGCAAAATATCTGTTAGAGATCTATGGGACAAAAATTATCTCTGTCTGCCTCCCTCCCTTTTTTAAATCTTTGCCTAAGAACTGTATGATGACTGAGAATAAGGAAAAGATTAATTAAATACTGTGAAGAGAGAATAAACTGTTTCCTGGTAGATTGAAAAAGTCAGAGAGTACTTCTGTAAAACAGGGAATAAAAGGAAGGTGAAGGATTATAGCATTTTCTGCATTTAGGGGAGGGGAATTTTACAGAGAACTTTATGAAGATAAAGAATTAAAGAGAGGACAAAAGATGTTAAGAAATATTGCTGTGAACTAATCATTTGGAAAATTTCTTAGTCTTAAGAATTTTAAGAAAATATTTGGGTTACTTTTAAATACATTTGAAAGTTAAAGTATGTTTTCTTTAATGTAATATAATCTGAAATTGGATTATGTGGTCTTATAATTCATTTCCAAAAAATTCAGTTCATAGATAATACATAAATTGGTCATTAATGGCCCAGGCCAATAATTAAAAATACATATAAGGAAACACTTGAACAAATCATAAAGAAACGTATAATCTAACTATTAGTAGAAGCATCAACAAGAGCTAGAATCTTGGTATGTCACAGAGGAAGGGATGATATAGGTTAACATGTGCATTGTACCGATAAAGAAGCTGAGGCCAAAACAGGTTAATGGCTTGCCCAAGTTTATTCCCAAGTTTTGCTCTCCTGTTCTATGTTAGGATCCCCTTGATGTGCTGCTTGAAATAACCTCAGCTCAGTAGACAACTCAAGAGTCAGCTTACATTGTATACATTTTAGACTTATGGGAGCTGCAAGAAACCATGAATGACATTTACTTCAAGAAGAACAGAAGAAGTAAATTACAGGAAAAACAAAGTTGAACCTGGTTAACAATACCTGCCAACAGCAAAGGAAACATGCACTCATCTACCATGACACCGGGAAATGAAACTAAAATGAAGACAAAGGTGTTCTTCACATGCTGTCATCCAGCCAGGTTCTCCAGGGTCTGTAAATACTGAATGTTCAAGACTCTGAACATAAACAAGTAGTATAGGGGTACAGAGTAGGTCTCTATGCACAGTTGTTATAGACCCCCCAATCTTGTACCCTGTATAAATCTCTAGATAGTGTAAAATGTTGAACTAGACAAATAGGAAAATAAAGTATTTGCCTGATGAAAATTATATTTTCACATGAGCAGGTAATCCTAGCTCCTTGTAATAGGGAAATGTCACCAAGATCCAAATAAAAGGGCAAATCCAAAAGGAGAACTGAGGATATGCAACACTAAAACCACTTTTCTGTAATGTGAGTAAAATGAATAAGACAAATCATCTTACTCATAATGATCATGTTATGGAACTCTGAACATTAAAGAAGAGTAGAATCTCTAGCACTGTGACATTCTGGGACAAAGCCCTAACTTTCATTGAGTGAGGTAAAGGATCTACATTTTCCATAACATTCAAGGGATTCTAATCGCAGCTCAGGAGTATCCCATTATTAGACTTTGAAATTCTTAAATTCATAATCTGTGTAGAGATTTCTGCAGACCCCTGGATTTTATTATTTTCCAATGTAATCAGCATTTACTAATCACCTCCAATATGCCAGGCATTGTATTGAATGGCAAATGCTGACTTTTAGTCTCTAAATATGTTGAGCTAGACAACTTGAAAGCCTTCCAAGAACAAGATACCTTAAAATATAGGCTCATAGAAATTCAAATGCTTAGCGGAGTTCATAAAAATGAAAGGAAAACAGACATCTGGAAGCCAGAGCATTTAAACTCTGAGTTACCCTGGGATTATCCTATGGTGACTATTTTGTCAATAGCAAAGATTATGAGTAAGCATCCATATTCACTCTTTATTTCTCAATCTCCCTTGCATTTAGGTTAACCATGCAAATAATTTCTGAACAAAAATGAATGGGATTGATTGACGCTAAATATATACTGCACATTCTTCTATAAACTCTCTCTTCCCCACCCATATACCTGGAAGCAAAGGAAAATAGAAAACTATGTGACAGAAAGTATCAGGATCCCCCATTTACTGTTTAGAAGAAAGTTCCCAAGAGAAATGTTTAATCTTGATTGAATTATGCATTAACAATGAACTTTTATTTTTAAGGTTCTAAGATGCGGGGGAGGTCACTTGTTATAGCAGTAGGCATCACTTACTGATTGCATGTTAAGTTTGCAAGTTAAGTTTGAAGTAGTAATCTTCCCACAAAATGAGGAGATAAAACCATCTACTTTTATTAGAAAGTAATATTAGAAACCACATATAAGGTTCATATCATCTAGAAAAGTAGAATGTTAGAAAAGAGTCCAGCACCAAGAGCTCATTAAAGAAGCTTATTTGTTTCTACTTGTGTTCTGTCAAGAAGAATACAAACAACAATAACAACATCAAAGACTTTTTCAAGAGTATGATATCCTGGACCTAAACCTCACTTAGATTTAGAATTTGAAGGGGCACTAACATTGCAACAGAATAACCAAGTTAAAACTAGTTTAAAATAAAATAGTTATAAAATCTAGAGCAATAAGGAGAGGAAAATTTGAAAACTCTTTAGAGAGACAAAGCTCAAACAAACTACAGATAATTTCTGCAGTTAAACCCCCACAAAATTGAAACCCTTGTGCATCATTACAAAATACAAGAGGAAAAAAAAATCCTGATGACATTAGCTAACTTGTATTGTTGGATAAAAACTACCTATCCAGCTTTCCCATCTCTGAGGGGTCTCACTGGACACAGGGCTTTCAGTGCTAAAACTGGGACAGTCTCAGGCAAGCAGGGATGCTTACTCCCCCTACTTAACACGGACCATCAAGGAGCCCCCTTTTCTTCTTGCTTCCAGTTAGGAAAAAAGAGGGAGACATATTATCTATAAAAGAATGACAAATTCACTGGCAGCGAATGTCTCAACTGCCATAAGTGCATAAAAGAATATGTGCAAATATGCTGAAAGAAACAGATAATGAATCATTCAAAAGGAAAACCAGAGCCATAACCTCCTGTTTCTAGCCTTGATGGTATAAGAGTTTGTTCTTCCTAACTTAATCAGGAAGCCAGACAATTTGAACAATGGTTTCAAATACTGCACAAGAGACAACAGGACACTATGATTCTTGAAAGAAGGGAGGCCAATGGGAGGAGTACAGCTGCCAACTTTCTACATAGAGGAATTCTGTAGGACGTGATGCAGAGAGGGCTGGCCCCAAACAGCCTGACAGTGTTTCTAACTTGAGGAGACACAGATTAGAGTTTGGGGAAGCCAAAGAGCTTCTATTTGAGGGGCATGGTGCTGGAAAGAAGAGTGCTGCACACAAAAAGCAACATGCTCTGGAAGGTTTACCTGATGACCGTTTGATTCCATGACTGAATATTGATATGCATGTTCACATGACGAGGCTGCCTGACTCCTAGGAAAAGAATACCAAAAAGGAGTTGGTGAAACAATTCTCAGGGTTCTCAGAAAGACTCCGTAACACATTGGGTATCAGATAGGATATCCAGAAAGCCATCCTCGGTGTCCTCTGATCGCCTGCTAAATAAGTGCTGTCTACTTACGTTCCACGGACCCAGTTCATGACCCAGGTCTGGGTGAATAACCAAGGTGAACAAGTAAATAAAATAAATATAATGCTTCTTCCTTCTTTCTTCCTGCCTACCTTCACCTTTCTTGAAAAATTAAACAAATTGGCATTTTTTTTTTTAGAAAGTCATCTATTAGTAGTGCGACTACATTAACCTGAAAGCAAAGGTTTCACTTTAGCTGTCCTAAAAGAGCAAAACATCAAATCTAGAGATGACCCAACAATTCCAACCATGTGCCAGAACATATTCAAATAGCATTTAAAGGAACACAACAAAATCTAGCACCAACAATGTAAATCAATGGTGGGTAATCCAATAAAAGATTACAAGGCAGACACAAAAAAATATGTGGATCAAAGGCAGGTAAAATAAATCTTATCAATAGAAAAGAGACCCAAATAGAAAATACTCCAAATGGTAGAGACAATGGAAATAATATAAAGAGCATTGAAAGAGAGATTCTAAACATGGTCCACAAATTCAACAAGAAGAAGGTGTCATGAAAATAATGAAGAAAGAAATGTGAGATATAAAGTACATAACTTCTAGGGGTAAAAACACAACATTTTTTTAACCTTTTAAAAAGATGACTGATTAAACTAAAGCAAATATAAAATTTTATATATTCAAAAATACTCTAGAGAGAATGAAGACAGGTGCATGTACTCTGCAACTGGGCTATGCAATATGCAGACTACAAGAGTCTAAGCATTTTTAGCTTAAGGCCCAAACTAGAGATTACCTCAACAGAGCTAGTCCATGGTTCATCAAAATTCTGCTGACCCGCTCCAGAATTTGACTCTGTAATGGAAAAAATAAAGAGGGTTATTTTCTCCAAAGGTTGGTAGTTCCTAACCATTGTCATTTATTGTCTGGTTATAGGGTGTCAGTCAAGAACATTGTGCAGGTTATCTTATTTAATCCTCATAACCATCCTATCCTCAAGATTTCATATACAGGTGATCAGTAATGTGATGATGGAACCATGTTTTTTAAATACTATGGGCACTATCCTCCAGGAGCAGAACTGACCTAAACCGTTCACCATGTAAAGTTCAAATACAAGTCTCTACTCAAGTATCTCTCATAATACTGCACTGCTAAGCTAAAATTGGTTTATGAGCTTATTTAAAATTTCCAATGGTTTGATTACATTCACATTAGCCAGAAAACCTCTCATTTTCAACTCTGTATTAAATAGATTTTCCATTGTCGGTAGTATGTTCATTTTCATAAACTTCTTTATAACTCTCAAAAGTATTTTAAATTGCTCTTTGCAAGAAATTGTTAGGTAACCAAAATAACTTTGATAGATAGTAAGTGAAAATGAGGAAAAACTAATATATTCTAGCTAGCCTTCTATGGGTTAGTAAGTAATGTAATTAACGTACACACCCACCAACCCTAGGAAATGGGTGTGCACACCCCCACCACAGAAACCCAAAACTCTTCAGTAATTACCCAGAATAGTCCCTTTTGTAAATATGCATGTGATTCAATGTAATCTTGCCAGATTCCTAAACTCAGTTTCTTCTCATTCTATCACTAAGGGATTGAGATTTAATTTCTGATGGGCATATTTTGTGGCTAGCATGTTAATTTTTAAAAAAATAAATGTTATACAGTTTTGATATTTGAATATTTTTAGAATTTACATAGATAGCTAGATAGATATAGATAGCTATATAGATAAAAATATATCTATTTAAAATGAAACCAGTCATTTTATATCAGTCTGCTTATGTGTATATATGCTATATGTTTATATATGTATATATCCTTATATTTATTTAATATAATAATATACTTATTTGACAACTTCAATTATCTGAAAAAGTTTTGAGAACAAATAAATTAATAAAAATAGAACCAAGTGAATGATACAAAAGCACATTACTCATAAGAGGTTAAGTGACCTCCTTATTCCGGATTCATTGACCATTTATACATACTTGAAGCAGCTATAGTGATTTTTATACTTCCCATTTCACATCAGGTTAAAAAAGTCAAATTAGAAAATAGAGAAAAAGGCTATTAAAGGTGGACTGCACAATATAAATGATTGCTGAATGAGAAGGTGAAAAAGTACCAAGAGAGATGCATGTATTTTACAAAGGATAGCATGTTAGTTCCAGATTATGGAGGGGCATGTATTCATTCATTCCTTCACTGAAAATTTTTATTTATTCCATAAAATCTATACCTAAATAAATCACTATAAGGGTAATAGTATTATAGTATGTATGAACAATTTAACTGATAAAGTCAAAATAGAATCAGAGCTGGAAGAGATCTTAGAAATTCTCTTACTTTTTAGATGAAACCACCCAGACTCAGAGAAGTTAAACAACTTCCCCAAGATGCACAGCTTCCCCTAAAGAGGTTGGCAGAGCTAATAAAATGACTCAGTCAGAATGCTCACCATACCATCTACTTTTTCTAACTGCATTATGCTTCAAGGCTGCTATCTTGCTAGTGCATTGCACACTATTCGATCTTCATAAAGAGTCCGTATAAAATGAATAAGTTACCTATTTTGAATGTTGTAACTTGAGAAGTAGTAATTCCTGTTGTCTTAAAAATCACTTCTTTGGAATACCTCACGCCCTTAGGAAATGAGGAAATGTGCTATTGTTCTATGCTAAATTTTTAACTGCCACAGACACATAGGTCACCGGTTCTTGCTCTTTTTGACTCATCTTGATGGGCCACTGTTATGGAAGAAAATAAGGTGGAGAATTTCTGAGTGAGTAGTACACACTTTAATCTTCTGAAACGGATGAAGGTGACTTAATTTTCTCACATCAGTTGAGGGCTGTCAATTAGAAATGAAGGAATGGTCATGATGAGAAAGCAGAAATGATTAAAATAAAGGGAAAATTAACCTGAATGCCAAAGACACATTACTGAAGCTGGAAAAAAAAAAAGAGAGAGAGAGAAAAAGTAGGCAGAGTAGAGTAGAAGCAGGATGGGAATCACATTAATATTAAACAAGATGGCAATACAGGCAGAGAGTGTGGGGGAGGAACTGAATCCCAATAAATGCTTAATGAATTAAGAAAGCTTAGATTATTTTCTGAATACCTGTAACTATTATAAAGCTGTTAGTAATTTTAAAAGAGAAAAAAAAGAAAAAGAAGTTATTATTTTCCCTTTTGAAAGTACATTTTCTAGATCATCCTCTCAGCCTCCTCCCCAAGGAAATCACTGTTCTAATCTGTTCTCTCCAAACCTCAGTCCCCTTGCTCTGCTGCAGCATCTACATTTCAAGTGTAAATAAAATGGCTCCCAGCCAGAAATGTCAGAAGCTGGAGCACCTAGCCCAAGCGCTCTGGATCTAATTAGTGCTCTTTGCTTTTTTCTACTGTGTTCCTGTTACTGAAGAGTCACTACCTACAACTCAAGCTACCAACAGCCAGGGATACAGGCAGTCCTGATGGTGATGGGACTGACTAGCATAGAAAAAGCCAGCAGGTAACTGACTCTGTACTAGTAACGGGGAGCAGATATTGGAGGAGGAGAATGAATATGTATGTATTAGGAGCTCAGATCCTACACCATAAAGTTAACTGGATTAAAAATCAATCCTCTGTTCAAAAATAGCCCAATTGTTCAAAATGATGAAAGTTCTATGAATATCAGTCTGTCATTTTTGAAGTTCTAATTTGTCACTCTCTACCTAAAGGTTTATTTCATCTTGAATTATCTTAGGTAGGTAGGTAGGTAGGTAGATGATTGATAGATAGATAGATAGAGGGGTAGATAGATGATAGATATCAGTAGACATATATACAGATACCTTTGTTTCTATATCTATATCTTTACCTATATAAAAGACTAACAACTTGACTCTCTCCTTTTAATGTCCAGCTTTCCTGACAAACTCTGTGGAAATGCACTCACTTTCTGCTTACGGTCTACACCCATCTTCTAAATCTTCTTTGATTTCTCATACTTCAAGAGTTCGAGTCCATCTCTCTGCTTTAGCTGAAGATTTCGCTGTCTCTTCTCAGACCTTTCCTGATCAAACCCTTAAGCAGCATAAAATTGACCACCCCTCTTTTCTTGAAACTTAAATCCTATGCTAGTTCTTTCTTCTGATTCAGATCCTGCCTCTTTGACGTTCCTTGGTTAAATCTAGGATTTTGCAGTACCAAGTGGCTGGGGTTGTTCTCTAGAGTCCTTTTTTTCTGGCTGTCTTCTCTCACTTCAGCCTCTCAGTGTTGAATAAATCCTTTGTGGGTAACTCCATCACATACCGATCAGATGGTCCAGAAATTTCAAGTTCCACTTTCAGTTAGGAAAATGTTCTGATGAAAAAAAGATTTTATTTTTCTGCAGTTCTTTTTCATGAGTGAATAAATCTTTCCTTGAAAACTAATCAAGAGACATACTCTTTCATTTAATTAAATCAAAATAAAATTAAATCAAAAATGGGATCACAGGTCAACAAATATTCATTGGTTTCATGAAAGACCAGAAAGATGGAATTCTCCTGGTGATAATAGTAATCATCTTGACAGGGGATATTTGTCAGGGTCCTCGCAGGAGAGTTTAACCAAGGTTATTTTACAAAACTATGGATAAAATGTAGAGAACCTGGGTCTCATTACTAGGTACCCTTGAAGGGGGCAGGAAGGTTTGCCTTTATTTGGTGTGAAGAGAAAAAGAGAGATTTGTGGGGAAATATCTGAGTGAATCGTGACCTTTGACACGTTTTTGGTGCAACATGTATGTCTTTTGTGTGTTGATTTTTTTATATGATTTTGCATCCAACATGCGGATGGACTCTATTTTGGTTTTTAAAAGTTTGTGGATGCTTGTGTATATGTGTTCGTATGTATCTCATCACTTCATCTGTAAATTACATACTGTCTCATCTCTTCCAGCCCATATCAACATGTATTTCTTTCTAAACCTACTGTATTGACCAGACGTTCTGTGCTATATTGAAAAGTAACCATCATAACAGGTTCTCATGGCTTATTCCAACTTAAATCAGAATATATCTAAATTTTCTGCACCATGTTTGCTATTTTCTGCAGGTTTTTTTTTTATGAGATAACCTCATCTCCTTTCTATTCCCAGTGGTTCTTTTTAGTTTAATCCCTCATTATCTCTCCCCAGGAATATTGCAATAGCCTCCTAACTAATTTATCTGCCTCCGGCCTCATCCCTCTCAAATTCATCTTCTGCATTGTGATCAAGGTAATATTTATGAAATGCAAATCTGATCATGACTACATGCATAAAATTCTTCATTAACCATCGCCAGGTTTCTGATAAAAAAAAAGTCAAATCTCCTATGTCTGAGTTTCATCATATATAACTTGTTAAAAGAATATCTCAGCAAAATAAGAATATTTTAATGTTTACCAGACAAATTCTGTGTCCCTTTCAAGTCTAGGTTTTAAAAATATCCTTCTGAGGGGGGTTTTTATAAAATGTTTCTCCTGTAGTTTTCTCCAGAATCCCCCACTATACCCAACACAAGTTATTTCTTCACCATCTACCTACCATGAAATCTCCACTCCACTGCTGACAAAATTCAGTTTTTAAATAGCTCTTAGGTGGTACCTTTATATAAAAGGAAGTTTGTGATTTTAATGTGCAAAGGTATTGAAATGTGATAGCAGACTAGCCACAAACCAGTGAGATTTCCCTCCATCCTTCCTTGGTAAGCAACATAGTTTTAGATCAAATTCTCTATCTTTGGTCTTAATTCGCACAACACCTTTTTCCTAGTTAAGGTATTTCCAGAATTCCTTTTGCATTTGAAACTCCTGTAATATCTATATGTGTAGAGTTCCCTAGCAAATTATGCGGGGCCAGGCCGCCTGTATTTTCACATGTGTATTCCCAAGTCAGAACCACTCTTCCCTCTGAAAGCCTATTTTCTTTCAAACCCCACTTTATATGTCATTTTTCCAGATCTTCCAACCCTAGAATAAGGATTACTTTCTGTAATATGTGTGTGTGTGTGTGTATACACGTACTTTATATACTTTACTGTAATTTTACTGTACTGAAAACTCTTCTCTGAGACTGTCACACACTACTTGGACCAGAGGTGACTTGCAACTGTTTGGATGAATGAATGAATGAGTGCATGAACGAATACCTGGATAGCACAGTGGGTGGTGTGGAGGCACAGTTCTTGGCGTGTGATCAGTATTTCATATCTATTTTCTCCCTGTTCATTGGGCAACAGCATTAGGCCTTTCTCCCCCAAAGTCATCCAAATAAGAGGAACTTCACAGGCAAAGCAGCTTCAGTGACTCAGGGACAAAGCTGACTGGGTCATGTAAACCATCATTTCTTCAGTTTATGCATCACAACACCTTGCTTGTCCTGAGAAATGAGAATGAGGCATCTGAGTTCATGATCGATGCTTGTACTACTGCTGAGGATCAATCATTTTAGAATCCAACTGGAGAAGGTAGGAGCTCAGAACATGCTAGGTGGTCTGAATGTGGACTGGAGAATTTCCTAAGCAGCAGTATTATGTGGGAGGGCATGGGGGCCTGAGGATGTTATCAAGAACTAAAAGATACAAGTTCTAACTCTGCACTGACTTTGAAACAGGAGAAACAACAGCTAGGCCTTTTACTGGGTGAAGTGTGCCGCATTTAATTATCACAACAGGCCTGCGAAGTCAGTGTTATTCCCATTTTATAGATGAAGACCCCAGGGCTGAGTGAAATGAACTCATTTAATGAAGATTATATAGATAGTAACTTTCTAGGCCAGTTACAAAGTTAAGTCTTGTCTTATTCCAAAGACATTGTTGTTTTTGAGCTGTTATTTTCTTAACCCTGTATTACAACACAGTTTTGTCTAAAAGCACAAGTGGCTTCAGCTCACACCATCCTCACAGCCACTCCATTCCCCACTGCACATTAGCTGGCAGCACACTACCATGTAATGCATCAAACTATTTCTGCAAAAGAGGAAGCTAAGCAAGCATTTAATGCCAGATGTCAAACAAACTGACCACCCAACTCTAACATGCCAAGAGCAAAAACAAGAGCAATTAGACTGTGCTGATTAATGTCAGACTACAGAAAAGAGGCGAGAAGGTGGTGTGATACTTTTGAAAGAGAGGCACTTTAGTTTAGAAACAAAGTGAATCAGAATGCAAACTAAACTATAATTTCTGCAATTTGGTAAATAAAAAAGAAATTAAACTTCTATTCACATCTAGTTCTAAAAGCTTTTGATTGTCATAATGTATTTTTTTAGGTTGCATAGAAATACAAGTTTGGAAATTCATCCCAGATTTGCAGCAATAATTCCAGACTTATATGAAAGAGACATTTGAAATATTTTGCTTGAGCCCAATGACATGATTAAGAGCAATGAATGGAAATTTCAGGGAGCATAATACAAGAAAATACTCTACATTTGTGAGAGCTGTTCAAAGAAGGAATTAGTTACTTCCAGGGAGACTGTGGACTCAGAAATATTCAGGAGTAAGTAAGATAGCACTCAGCTGGGGTGTTTCAAGAAGACCAATGATTTCAGTGAGATTAGATCAAATGATCACTAAGGACCTTTGCTAAGAAGCTTCCAAGGAGTTGAAAGGATTTTTACTTTTTCTGTCATTGGTTAAGCATCTTATATTTTTTTTTAGAAATGAGGTGTTATATCAGTAATTTATCATGACATACATCCAAGTACTTGTGTCTAAGTTTCCATTTTTTCCATAATTCATTATTAAATGTCAGTAGCAGGTCCTTATTAGTACTAACTACCCACCCTTTGATTTATTCTTTGAACCACCTTGATAAAAAAGGCAATTAGTAGGATTAAATAAATATTTATAATACAAAATCAAACTTGAAGAATACAGGCTTAAAATTATTCTTTAATAAAATAAATTCAAGGAACTTCTGATTATAATTTTTATAGAAATTAGAAATCCTTTTCTACTGTCTTATTATTGGATATCAATTCTTACCTTATTTTTTTAAATATCTGTTTATAACATCTGACTATTATATATTTTAGGATCTTCTGGGGTTTATTTTCATTGATTTACAAAATCTTAAATTTAAATAAATATAATATTTTATCCTATCTCTTATTTGTCTAGAAAATGAAATTTAATCCAAAGGTATTTAAATTCATCGATATTACTATATTATTTTTAAGGACAAATGTCATGTAGACCTTTATTCCAATTTTTAATCTACTATTTATCTCTAGTTAGATAATAGATATATTGATATGTAATAAATACTTATTTATCTTATTTATCTTATTTATAATTACATAATATGATTTATAGATACATCGTTATATATGAAGATAGGTTAAGTAAATACAAAGATTGAGAATTTGTGTCTCATTCTATGTTTCTGTTTTTTGGATAGATAATTTTAAAATATTCAATTCTACTAAAATGCATTTAACTTTTATTGAAATTCTTTGGACTTGATTATTGACAAGGTAAATATTTCTTCTGTCTTAGTGGAGCACACAGTATGAAAGTAAAGATAACTAAAGGTCCAATTTCAACACTAGTGATAAGGATGATAATAACAAAGAGTTACCTAATGTGGGCCTAGGAATTTTGGGGATAGTTCAAGAAAGGCTTCCAGGCAAGTGGTGCTAAGTAGAAAACTGAAGGATGGCTAGCAGCCAACCAGGAAAGAGGATTAGAGGGAGGGAGGGAGCACTCAAGAAGGTCATATGCAAAGTCAGAGAGTTGAGGGAGAGCAGGAACATTGGAGGGCTGGGTAACTGATACATGAAGCAGAAGGTGACCTGCAATGAGTGAGTTAATTATGTCAGAACTGTGTTGTTTTAATGTGGAGATCAGAAACTTGGTTTAGAGATTCAAAAGCTTAAAAAGATTGAAATTTAGAGTGGATTTGTCATCTACTACTCCTCTATATTAGGAGTTCTAGAAGACAAACAGTTCACAACTGTCAGAAATAAGTTTGTGAATGGAGTCCCAGTATTCTTGAAGAGCTCTGCAATTGTTCTTCTCTAGACCATAAAGTGGGAACTGCAATTATTCATTTAGGAAGCAAATGCATTGGGAGTAATTGGTTCTTAGGGTGACATGGGTTAAATGGTGTCACTCAAATACTAAAGGCAAGGTTGATGTGCTCACCATATGGACAGCAGAGTCAAAGCAGAAATTAGAATATTCTGATTTAGGAAGATTATGGCATTGGCTATTTGATCATGGTATCCCTAGAAGTGAAGTAGATAGGAAGCTTACTAAATTCTTCTTTGATTTATATAACTTATAAAGAACTCTAGATCAAGTGAAAAAAAAGCTATAATCTGAATCATAAAAACAGAGTCATGACACTCAATTTCAAACATAAGATAGGTTATAGATCCAGATCTCCTTGAATGAAAGGGACACCAGTTCCCTTTAAAGAAGAACCAGATGCTACCAAAATGTATACTGTTGATCTTTGTCCCAGCTGTCCCCAAAGGGACTTCCAGCCTTAAAGTAAGGTCACTAGAGCAAAGGAAGTAGTCAAACTTTCAAGGATTACTGGGCACTGCCTCTGAACAGTCACTAATTCTGGGAGACTCAAAACATCATTGTCATCTACCAGCCAAAGTAAGGTTCATGGAGATCAGATGATAAATGAAATTTAAGCTCAGGTCCATTTTACAGTGGGCACAGTTAGTTCCCAAACATATCCTGTAGTTATTTTTCTTGTTCCAGAATACATAATTAGAGTAGATATACTAAGTAGATAGCAAATTCCCGCAATGATTCCTGAACCTTTGGAATAAGGGCTTTTATGGTGAGAAAGGTGAAGTGGAAGCTACTAGAATCACCTCTGTCTAGGAAAGTAGTAAAATAAAAGCAATGCTCTCTTTCTAGAAAAATTATA
Source organism: Solenodon paradoxus (assembly GCA_004363575.1). NCBI lineage: Eukaryota > Metazoa > Chordata > Mammalia > Eulipotyphla > Solenodontidae > Solenodon > Solenodon paradoxus. The sequence goes on from RJWH01003537.1 coordinate 96,108, forward strand.
AAAATTAAAGAAACCATAAGTACATGAGTGATGAATTCTGCCACATCCTCATTTAATTCACTTTTGTCCTGAGTAGAAGAAAGTTGCCTTTTGGAAAATGTAGATTATTATCAAATTAATCAGGTGGTGGCTCCAATTGCAGCTGCTGTTACCAGATGTGTTTTTGTTTCTTAAATAAGTAAACACATCCTACAGTACCTGATGCAGCTACTTATTTGGCAGTTGTTTTCCTCATTCCATACCTGTTAATAAGGACCACCAGAGTAATTTGCATTTACCTGACAAAGTCAACAATGTAACTTCACTGTCCTGCCTCTGGGCAATATCATCTCCCCAGCCCTATGTCATCATTTAATTTGCAATTCTCTTGATTGCCTTTCCCTTCCACAAGATACAACACTGGCCCATTCTGTTAATAACATTATGTTGACTGGACTTGAACAAGAAGTAGCAATGACTCTAAACTTGTTGGTAAGATACTTGCAGAATGTAGAACACAAACCCACAAAAATGCAGGGATCTTATAATTCACTGAAACTTATGGGGGTCCAGTAGGCTGGGGTACATTGTCATCCCTTCTAAGGTGATAAGCTGTTACACCTGAACCTTCCTACAAAACAACGACAACAAAAGCACAATGCATAATGGGCTTCTTTGGATTTTGGAGGCAGCATATCCCTCATTAGAGTATTACTCCAGTTATGTATCAGGTGATCTAAAATTTGCTGGCATTGAGTGGGACCCAGATTAAAATAAGACTGTGCAGCAAGTTCCACCTGCTTTGCAAGCTGTTCTGTCATGTGGGTCACGTGATCCAACAGACTCAATAAGACTTGCAGTCACAGTGGCAGATAGGGATGCTGCTTGGAAACTGGCACAACCTATTGGTGAATCTCAATGCAAGTTCTTGGAATTTTGGAACAAAGTCCTACCATCCTCTATGGATAACTACTCCCCTTTTGAAAAACAGCCCTTTGCCTACTGCTCTTTATGAGGGGCCACCAAGTTACCATGTGTCCTGAGCTGCCTATCATTAGCTGAGTGTTACCTGAAACACTAAGGCCTTCAAAACAATAATTCATCATCATATGGAAATGTTATTTATGTAGTCAGGCCTAAACAAACCCTGAAAGAACAAGTTGCATGAAGTAGCAAAAATGTCCATGGTTTTACTCCTGCTGCGTATTTCCTCCCTCTCCCAGGCTGTACCTGTGACTCAAGGGGATGTCCTTACAATCAACAGAGGAAAAGTAAATGGGCTTGGTTACCGATGATTCTGAACAATATGCAGGCATTTCTCCAGTGTGGACAGCTGCAGCCTTATGGCCCCTCTGTGAGACATCTCTGAAGGACAGTGGAGAAGGAAATCTGGCCAGTGGGCAGAACTCTGATTGTTCACTTGGCTTAGAAGGATAAATGGCTAGATATGTGATTATATACTAATTGAAAGACTATGGCCAATGGTTAAACTGGATGGTCAAAGACTTGGAAGGACTGGACATGACTGGAAAATCAGTGAAAGGAAATTTGAGGAAGAGATGTGCAATATACTGCCCTAAGTGGGCAGCAGTGGATAGGAAAACCGTTCTGCATATGTCAGGCTTTTTCCCCAATCACCTCTGTCATTGCCCAATGGGCTCATGAACAAAATGGAGATAATTTGTGGGTTTAGCAACATGTATTTTCACTTACCAAAGTTAACCTGGCTATGACCACTGGTACCCAGTCTGCCAATTAGCAGAGACCAACACTGAGTCCCCAGTTTAGTACCATTGCTCAGAGTGTTCAGTCAACTATGTGGTGCGAAGTTTATTTCAATAGATGGTATCTATCATGAAATGGACAGAATTTTGTCTTTTCTGATATAGACACTCTGGATATGAATTTTCCATCCCCTTATACAATGCTTGTGCCAAAACAACTGTCCATGGTCTTAGAGAATGTGTTACCCACCATCGAAGTATTATACATAGCATGGCTTGATCAAGGAACTTTGCAGCAAAATAAATGTAGCAATGGCTCTGTGTTACATTCACTGGTCCTAATATGTTTCCATCATCCTGAATCTTAAAACTTGGAAGAATGCTGGGAAGACCTTTTGAAGATGTAATTACAGTACCAGCTAAGTGACAACACCTTGCAAGACTGAACAAGTTTCTCCAGGCCAGAAGGCTGTATATGCTCTGAATCAATATATGGTGATGTTGATCTTATAGTCAGGATTCTTAGTTCTAGGAATCCATGAGTGAAAATGAGAGTAGTGCCACTCACTGTTATTCCTAGTGACCCACTAGCAATTTTTTTTTTGCATTTTTAAAAGTTCTACTTCCCATGATCTTCTTCTCTGATAGCATAGAGGTCTCATTTTCAAAGGGAGAAATGTTTCCACCAGGAGACATCAATGAGTCCACTGAACTGGAAATGAAAATTGTACTCAGTCACTTTGGACTCCTCATGCCTCTGAATTCAGAGTTACTCTGATGAGTGAGGTGATTGATTCTGACCACCAGAGGGAAATTGGACTGCAAGTCCATGTGGAGAAGGAAAGAATATGTATGGGACATCTCTGAAGATTACTAATGTCTTTTGGTATTACCACGTCCTAGGATGAAAGTCAATAAAAAACTATCATAACTAAATCCAAGCAGGACTTCACATCACAGTATTTGGGTTACAGAATAACAAGAGAAGAGTAATTTCACTCAAAGATTTTACTTCCTCTTTTGGGGAAGAAGTTAGCGCATTTTCAACTATATGCAGGACAGTTGTATTGTGTTAGGCGAAATTGTGGCCTTACTATTGTCTTTATGTGGAAATTAAGTATAGTATAAGGGAATATATGGGTGCCAAGTTAAAATATATGGCTGTGATAGGCCATTTTATGTGCCAATTTGATTGTGTCCTGAGGTGCCCAGCTATTTGGTCAAACATGTTTCTGGATGTTTCAGTGAGGGTATTCTTGTATTAGATTGCTCTTCAAATCTGTAGAATAAGTTAAGTAGAATGTCCTCCCTTATATGAGTGGGCCTGGTTCCTTTAGTTGAAAACCTGAATAGAACTAAAGCCTCACCCTCTCCCAAGTGAGAAAATTCTTACCTGACTGCCTTAAAACTGGAACATCAGCTTTTTCCAGCCTTTAGATTTAGCTGAAACACCAGGTCTTCCTTGGACTTGAGCTTCTGCCCTTCAGAGAGAAATTACATCATCACCTATTCTGGTTCTCATTTCTTTCGACTTGGACTGGAACTAAACTATTATAACGCTCTCGAGTTTCCAACTTGACAACTAACTTTGCAGATGTTGGAATTTGTCAGCCTTCACAGCAGTGTGAGCAAATTTCTTATACAGAATCTAATATTATGTCATTCCATATTAATACATATATTAATATATTCATTATTATAAATATATTATGTATTTATTATATATGTATATGCATTTATAATTATGCTATATTCATATTTGATGGTATACATTAATAATATGCAAATATATAAAATATATAAACTATATATGACATATACACACGCATATGTATATGTATGTGTGTGTATATATATAGAGAGAGAGAGACATAATGGTTCTTTTATCTGGAAAAACCCTGACAATACAATAATATAATCAGAATGCATTATCATTTCTACACATATTGCAGCTGATTTGTTAATACCTTCTTAAGGATTATTTTCACAATGTTTATGAGAGCTATTGCTCTATACATTTCTTTTAATGTCTTTGTAAGGTTTTCCTGTCAGGATTATGGTAGTCTCATCAAATGAGTTTGAAAATAATTTCTTCTCTCTGTTCGCCAAAATAATTTAAGATTGGTTTCCACTAGATATAAGATAGAATTCACTATTGAAATCATCTAGACATGGAGTTATCTTTAAGGGACCTTTTTAAATTGCAAATTTAATTTCTTTATTAAATATATATATTTATTAATGGTCATATTTCTGCTTTATCTTGATTTTTGTGTCCTTTCTGTAGAGTTGTACTCTATGAAGAACTTGTTCATCATATAAATTGTCAGATTTATCGGTATAAAATCATTCATCATACTCTCTATTGTCCCTTTATTTTCTGAGACTCTGCACTGATACTCTGTCTCTAATTCCTAATTTTTTTTTCCCTTTTGTTTATTTGATCAGCTTTACCATTTGTTTATTTTTTCAATTAATGTATTCAAACAAACAAGTTTTTTCTTTTGTTACTTTTCTCTATTTGTTTTCTATTTTTTATTGATATATACTATCTCATCTATGTCATTTTCTTTTGTTCATTTTAAATTCGGTTTGATTGCTTTTTTCTTCCTTGTTTAAGTAGAAACTGTTAGTTTATCTTAATCCTTTAAATCTCTCCATATAAGTATCTAAAGCAAAATACAATAAAAATACTTAAGTACACCAAATACATTTTTATATATTCTGTATACTATAATTTAGTCCATAATATTTTCTAATTTTCCCTCAAGCTTCTTGTTTAACTTATGGGTTAAAGTGGCCTGTTTAATTTTTAAGTATTTAGTAATTAATAATTAAATTTCATTATCATCAAAGAACAGTTGCTCTATCAGTACAGTCTTTGAAGTTTAATGATACTTGTTTTATAGTCAACAGATGCTTAACTTGGAGAACATTTCATGTGCACTTGAAAAAGTGTGTAGTCTGTACTTATAGGAAGTAGTTTTCTATTATTGTCAATTAGGTCAAGATGGTTGATAACGACATTTAGATTTTCTATATATTGTATATGTCCTTAATGATTATTTTGGCCTAACTACTCTATCAATTATTGAGAGAGAACTACTAAAACATATGATCATGATTTTACTCTAATTGATTTCTTTTATTTGTGCTGTCTGTTTCTTAGTTCTTTCAGGTCCTTTTTTTGTACTGTGAAGTTCTTTTGTCATATGCAAATAAATTTTAATTGCTATATCTTCCAGAGTTAGTGACTCTTTTATGATTATGGAATACACATATTTATCTCTGCAAAAATATGCTTACTCTTATAGTCTATTTGACTGCTATGTAGAGAATCATTTAAGCAAGAGCTACCTTCTTCTATCCTTTTACATTCAGTGTGTCTGTTTCTTTATATTTAAAGAATATCCCCAGTATGTTTTTGTGTCTTACTGTTACATCTAGTCTGACAACCAATGCCTTTTCATTGCAGTGTCCATTATATTTATACTTAATATAATTCGTGAATACAACTGGATTTAGTTTTTTCCTATTTGTATCTTCAATTTTTGTTGTTCAATTTTTCCTTTTGTGCCTTTTTTGGGGGGGTTATCCATAAATTTAATATATCATTTGCTTTTAACTATACTCATTTATAATTTTGGGATGCTCTGAGAATTATTTATATTTTTTTACTTATCATAATTTACATAGAACTACTCCTGAACTAATTAACATAAAATATTATAAACTTATAACAGTCTTGTTGCATCCTCCCTAATATTTTGTGCTGTAATATGCAATTATATAGTAAATATATATGCACACACATTATAAGCTACATGATACAGTGTTGTAATATTTGCTTTATCATCATCCTAAATCATTTAAAGAAACATATATATAGCTAGATTTATATATTTATAATACACACATATATATACTATACTATCTACATGTTTATACTTTAGAATAATATTCATCCTTTCTCAGAGACCTTACTACCACATGGTATCCTTTTCCTTCAGCCTAAATATGTTCATTTAGTAGTAACATGAATTCTGTTTTATCTTTAATCTAAAATATCTTTATTTTACTCTAATTTGTGAATCATAGTCTCCTTAGATATAATTCTGATTTTGTAGAGTTTTGTTTTCTTTTTTACAGGGGGGTTGTTTTAGTATTTTAGAAACATCATTCATGTTTCTCCCATCCTGCATTTTAACTGAAGCGATGTTGACTCATTTGCATTGCTTGCCCTTATAGGCATTGAATCTTTTTATCTCTGACTACTTGCAAGATTTCCTCCTTAGCTTTGGAGTTTAGCAATTTGACTAAGCTATACCTGTGTGTGAGTCTCTGCATTTATACTGCTTGCTTTGCATGAGCCTTTTTGACCTAAAATGGATGATTTTCAGCAAGTTTGATAAGTGCTGAGTCATTACTTTCTCAATATGTTTTGTTTTTGATATTGCCATATACCGTTATCCCTTGTCTTGCCTTGGGGACTCAAATTAATCTACATTAGAACTATGAGACTCTTCAGATTTCTTCTTTCATTTCGTGTGTTCTTTAGATTAGATAATTTCTATTGATCTTTCTTCTAGTTCACAGACTATCTCAAAACTATTTTAAATCCTCTCCAGTGAGTGTTTTGCTTTAATTATTGTACTTTTCAGGTTTATAATACTCATCTTTCTCTTTTTTATCTTTTCTGTTTCTATGCTGAGTTATTCCATCTGTTCGTAGATTATCCCTTCATTTATTTTACACACTTACACATTTATAAGAATTTGTTTTAAAGTCTTTTCTCACTGAACATCTGGTTCACCTTGGGGTTTGCTGTCATCGATTTTTCAGGAGCCAGGGTGGTGTTTTCCTTTATTTTTACGTATTTATTGATTTTTATTTGGATACTGGCCATTGTGGGATGATACACTGTAAAGTATTTTTAATTCTGCTGTTTATCTAAAGTGACTTTTTTTTTTTTTTTAAGAAAAGGTGCAGGCAGGAATGAAGGTGAGCAGAGACAGGCAGGCAGGAAGGAAGAGAAAAGAGGAAACACATTTATTTATTTGACTTAGTTGTTTGTCTTGTTTGTTGCTCCCCTGGTCCTGGGACATGAACTCTGGTCCTGGGGAAGTATGTTGGCTGGGCTGGCCAGAGGCACCTGACCAAACCACATGCCACCGGGGGGCTGCCTTTAGAGTGAGTTTTCAAAAAACCTCCTCATTATGGTATAATTGCTATACAAAGAACTGCACATATTTCATGTGTGTAATTTGATGAGTTTGTACATGTGCAAGCACTTGTGATACCATCAGTATAATCAAGCTAATAGACATTTTAGCAAAGTGATTTTTTTAAGTTCTAGTCAAATTCTCCTCTACACAGCAATAATTGAACTCGACTCAAAAATGCTGGTCTTCATTTTTTGCTTTTTCTCCGGGATTCTATAGACTTCCTTGCAATTAATGGTCAGTCCAGAGACTTGCTAATTTTTTTACACATTGTTTTGCAGCACATCCCTCTGTTGTCCCTTCCCTTTTGAGATTTACTCCCAAATGTGGGGGTTTTCGGGTCGCTCAAAGAACCCACGGCAGAGTTAGGCGAGTGAGCAAGCAGAGGTTTAATCAGAGGGTAAAGGGATGGAGCTGACCAAGGAAGGTCCAGATTCTGTGGGTTCAGGGTCACTCCACATACCAGACAGGCGCAGTGAGTAAGCAAGTTGGGGGTCCATTAGTGGGGAGCAGAGAGAGAGAGAGGATGGAGCCAGCGAGTTGGCTAAGACCCCATTAGTGGGGAGGCTGACGAGGACTTGCCAGCGGCCTGAGTTTTTAAGGGAAAATCCCACATGGTGAGGAAGGGGGATGGAGAGAGGAGTCTGCAGACCAGGTTTCAGCTCCTGATTGGCCAAGGTGGCATTGTCCTTTGAAGTTATTGGTGGTCTTCTTCAACTTGTGTCATTCTTTTGTTTCTTGGTAAGGGTCTGTGCTGGTCACGTACTACATGTCCCACATGTCTAACTCGTTCATAAGTTTTCCTTATCCATCCGGATACATCCACGACTGTGTGCTGGGGCCAGAGGCAATTAGACTGTCCTGATAGTTAAACTTTAATCCCTGGTCAAAGGCTTTCTCTTGCAGGGGTGCTGACACCAAACATCCTTACTGCTATAATCATCCAAAACTATATTTTCTGACACCTCAAGTACATAAAGTTATGTCTTTCTGCTATACTTGATATTTTTAATCAAGGAATCCAAAAACGGACAGTTTCACCAATTTAACTCATCATTCAAAAGTAGTTTTCTCTCTTGTTTCTGCTATTTTTAATCACTCTGCCTTCAAATAGTTGGTTGCTTTTCACTTTTGTTTAGGTTTGATCATCACTAATGGGAGGGTTGGTTTAACTAAATTGTTCTGCAGAAGCTGAACCCCTCACACATTTTGGAATCAAGACAGTTACCAATTTTGAGCAAAATATATTAGCCAGTATTTAACACATTTAAGAAAACATGAACACAGAAGAGTCCGAGGAACTTGGTCTTCTCCATTACAGACTGAAGAAATTCTTTTTATTCTGTGTATTTTCCCTGTATAGATGTTAAAGAATTGAGGCAAGTGTAACGAGCAGACATTTTAGTTGGAAAAGATATTATGATCAATGTATGAAATCCTGCCAAACAACAGTTATTCCCTCCCTTCTCTTTCCTAGATGCAGGGAGTTCAAAGAATCAAGATTTTAAAGATAACATTCAAGTCTGCTGTTATAATCCACAGACATGACCTAGTTTACCACTTTAAGTCCCTCAATGTGTGAAAAACTGACATGAAAAATTGGGGTCAGCTGTTCTCTCTTTTTACTAGGGACCTAAAAGGAAGAAATAGATAAACGATTATACTGGGGATTAAGATCAGCTATGTAAGAAAATAATTCACAATGTTGAAAGTGATTAAATTCCTCAATGCATAGCCAACAGCAATATCTGGGATAATGTGTGTGTGTGTGTGTGTGTGTGTGTGTGTGTGTGTGTGTGTGAACATATGATTGAGTGTATCTCTTCTGTGTTTAAAAATGATAGCATATGCTTTTATCTTTTATGAGTTTTCAGTCAAGGCACTGTCAAAGAAGTTTGTATCAAATATTTGAAAGACACCACTTAAAAATAAACCTTATATTCCAGGGCGAATAAGGAACACCCAGCATAATAACATATTAACATCCCACATCTCAGTTATTTGAGAATTTGGAATTCTTCAATATCAACAATAAAAAAGAAACCCATCAGATGTTCAATTGCGTCATCAAATACTGTTTTGCATTCTTCTCCTCTGCCCTAAATCACAGTACTTACTAGTCATATAATTAGTATTTAATAAATACTTGAATGCCCAAATGTTCTAAAACTGTTTAAGCCTATGCCCTGAAAAAGTAAAGACTGAACATCAGAAGAGCTTGTTTCAAGACTCGGTTCTGTCACAGAAAGGCAGGAATACTGTGTTGCTCTGTCTGAGCCACACCACGGATGGGTTGCTGGTGTCCATGACCATGGATGCTACACGGTCCCATGGTTCCTAGGATTGAAGAACATTGAATGCTGTTCATCCAGGTCTGTAGAAATCACTCTTCTGCTGCTGCCACTCCCCACAGGCTTTCAGTCTTGCTACTAAAGAAACAGGGTTAAATTCCTTCTGGAAGTCCACCTCTTTTAAGATATGTACCCTAAGGGTTTATCCAGAACTCTTTTCTACAATGCAAATTTCTTTGCGTTCATTGAAGGGCAATTTACTACACAGAGGATAGCTAACACCTGGAGGGCACTGTGTCATTCTGCTCAGGTTGCCATACAACATCATAGAGGAGATGACTTAAACAACGGAAACTTAATTTCACAATACTAGTGGCAGGAAATCTGAGAGCAAAGTGCAAAAGAATTGGTTTCTTCTGAGGCTACCCTCTTTGGCTGACTCCCTTGCTTCCTCCTGAGAAATTTCCCCTCTGTGCACATGTCTGTGCCTCTTGTGTCTGTCTCTGTTCAAATGTCTTCTTCTTGTCCAGACATCAGTTGAATTGGATTAGGACCCACCCTCAGGGCTCACATTAACTAAACAACATTTGTTAAGGCTCTATATCCAATTACAGCCACACAAAATCTCACAAAGTGGTGCTGAGGGGTAGGATTTCAGCACATAAATTTGGAGGGGATGCAATACAGCCCATAACAGGCATTAAATCTGTCACTAGCCATTTTGGCATAATTATAAACAAATGAAGGCTTATCAAAGAAAAGGCATTTATACAATTGACACCACTGAGAAACTACACAATACAAAATTTATTCATTGCTCACCTGTTTCCTGATAGATCTTATAAATCTTCTCTGCTCTTTCTTGCCAATGGGGAATTTTCCAAGCCAAGTTCACAATAATCAAATGAAGGAATTGATGGATTACCCAAATGATGGAAGATCAATAACTTTTATAAATCAGATAAAAAAATAATAATAATGATATAAGAAAATTCAAACAAAACAACATTAAGTAAAATAAGCAGGAGCTAAAAACTCTTTATATATTATAGTCCTATAACTAATAAAGTTTATATGAAGTGTCACAGGTTCAGAAATAAAACTGATAAATCACCAAAGCAGTAATTAGTTTATTGTACACACACCAAAAAGATCATTTGAAAACCAGGAGTATTCAGACCAAAGTGCTGAAAGAGGCTTAGGCATATATTGCGTGTGTATGTGTATGTGTGTGTGTGTGTGTGTGTGTGTGTGTATTCACATATACATGTATATGTGAATACACACACACACACACACACACACATATACATGCACAGGCGTATATTGTTTTATAGAAGCCGATACAAGTGAGAAGACAGTGACATTCATTCTTCACAGTGATTGGTTATAATATTCAGATTTCCCTAAATGATAGGGAATTGGACAATGGTTACCTCGTATCAACTAAGGGGAACAGCTAAAGTTTTGCTTAGGATTTCCAGAGGCCTAAACAAGAAATAACCCAGGCCAAATAAGCTAACTTAAGCTTTACTTGTAATGCTGAACAGATTTTCTCTGCTTATAATTCGTTTCTTATTTTAACAAAGGATTAAATTATTTAATATATTAAATAAATATATGTAAATCCATGAGATAGATAGACAGAGAGAAAACTTCCTGGCATTATCAACACATGATAGCTTTTATTGTTTCTCATATTAGAGAAAAATTTAAGATTTTTGCTGTTCATCCAGGAAGACAACCATCTTTCTCTACACCACAGTCCATGATCTTTCACTGTCCTTCATACAGGATTCCCTATAAAGCCTCCTCTTTTGTATTCAACATCTCTATTGAGGCGAGAGTGTCACAGGTGAATCTGATGTTTTAAGTCTAACCTACTTATCAGACCTGGGAATTTCCTTAGAGGTTGCTTTGTGATTGAAATTGAGAGGAATGTTTTTCTTCAGCCTGAGCTATTGACCAGTCTGTCAAAAACACACTAGATACAAAAGACTTGAATTACACAATTGTTTGGGGAAGACTTCTGCAGCCTGTACTATCATTAGTCAAGAGGAAGTGGTTCTTATATTAATCAGGCTCCCTAAGGATGTTGACAAGGATAATAATTCTTTCACAATGCACTAATATAACTCTCGATTGTTTCATATTAAAACAAGAGAAGAAAAAAGCTTTGCGAAGGAATACACATTTTTAATAGAAGCTATAATTCTGTCTGAAGGGTTATCCGAATAGTTTGCACAAGAAATGAAATTTTACCACTTATTCCAGTGATTTAGCCATTGAGGGAATGAAGCCAAAGTCCTATTGATAGTGGTTTGCAAGGATATAGTTAACCCTGTGAAACTTCTGTCCATAAGTTCGTGGTGTTTACTCTGCTAGAAAAAGACCCAACTGGTGTTATTAACCTTTGCCTAATCTGACTATACAGTCTAATTAAAAAAAAAAAACAAGATTATAGACACTGAATCTTTCCAGGCATTAAAATATATTTTAAGTACATGACAAGTTCATACACATAAAAAGGATATGTAGCCTTGTGGGCAACCTTAGCCCTGGTGGGTATGAATGATTAATAACACATCTTAGTATAGTTAATACAGTTTACATGGCATCATCTGATTCTATGAGCTATATACAATTTTGTCTTCATTTATTTAAACATCAGAAATGTATAACTTGCCTGGGTAATTTCAGTCCCTCCATCCTCTAGAAAATTCCCAGAGGCTTGAGTAGGCCTGAGGTTTATTCTAGTTAGAGCCCTTCAGGGAATGGACTATGTCTCCTTGTTTAACTATAAGTTCTTTTGAGTAACTAACCCTCGCTGGATCTCACAGGGAAATATAAAATCCCCAATCAATTTAGCAGCAGATTTAGACCCAGAAGATAGCCAATTAAAGCATGTCAACTTTTCAGGAAGCTTGAGTACAAGCAAGTACCCCCAAGGTCTCAGGTAATGATTGCTATTTCCACCTTCATCCAGGAGAAAAAAAGCTGGAAAAGCCTTCCTTCCAAGAGTGTTTTGGGCCACTGACTTTTATTACCCAGATAAGTGTCATTTGCAATTAATGTATAGAATCATTGCCTCTTCACGCTGTAAGTATCCACAGAGAATATCTAAACGAATGCTCTCATTTTACAGATGAGCAGATTGAGGCCCATAGAGGTTCAGGGCGTTGTCTGAGGTCACATGCTTGTTAGTAGCTCAGCCGGGATAGTGATCGAATGGACAATTTCTAAAAGGCTTAAGGTGCTTAAAATGCAATTGATTCTTCTAAGTAACATAAACATGCCCCCTTCAATGTAACTTACACTATTGTTGGTGGAAAATACAAAATTACAAATTATATGTCCCACTTAAATGAAAATGAAAATTCAGAGATTTTTGTTTAGAATTTGATGTTGCTGTCAGCAAAAAAGGATTCAACTCTGCTGATGAGTATCTTTCTTATTTCTAGATCAGAAAGGGTAGGAGTAGGGAGAAAAATGCCTGCCTCATTCATGGATAACAGATTACTGGGTCTTGACTGCTTTTCCTTAAAGGCAAAGAGAGTCTCTTATTCATTCTGAAGAGCACTACTGTTACTTGACTCTTGGACTCAGGAGTTACCATCCCCCTACCCTTCTGATTTTGACGGATTTAGGAGTGTGGCTAGCATTCATCTTCCTGGTCACTTCTTGTTTATAACCCTTTTTAAGCTAGAAAATAAAAAGGAAGAAGCTGATTAAGGTGCCTTGGCATTTCCCATTTAATAAATAATTATGGCACCTGGAGTCATAGCAATGAAGTATCCAGGCAAAGTTAAATATATGAAGATATAGATTGCAAAAACCAGTGTCTGACACAATTAGTTGAGGCAGATTGATTACTGGAGTCATATTAGCAATGAGACTAGGAGGATATTTTACAGATTTAGAGGGTGTCAATGAAGTGGGTACCTTGCAGAAAAGCAGTGTATCACAGGGTAATAGAGGTCTTGGCTTTTCTGTACTAACCTTAATTTAATTAAGGATTTCATTTGAGACAGAGGGTTAGAGTCATAGTCTCAAATTTGGTCTCAGGGGGCATGGAAACTGGGATGTTAGGCAGGTTTCACCATCATCGTGGCCACTGTCCACTCTCTTCTGACACAAATTGCCAGAGACCAGAGGAAGGGAAGCTTATCCAAAATAAGGGGTCAACAGTCTGCAGGGCAGGGGTCCATGTAGAGGAGCTGAGATATTATTGCATCTGTTCCATTGCATTGCTTTCTCGGCTATAAATGAGGCTCCTCATTAATGAATCATGCACACGAACTGCTAGGGTCTCAGCATTAATTGGCACTAATGGGAACAGCTTACGGTTAAAGGGAGAGCCCTGGGAGCTATTTTCATTCTGACTTGATTTGGAAGGAAGCTCAGACAATTTACATTTTCCATGAAATTCTAGGGCGTCCTTACACACTACATTTGAACTCCAAACCACAAATCGGTTGTCTGAAGAAAAGTCTATTAAATTTCTCATGAGGGAAGGGATGTCAACAAGTGCTTCAATGAGATTTCCCCTTTTCTACTAGGCATGACACCTATAGAGAATGTTGGAGCCTGCTTTTGACTGTGCTATACCTGCTAAGGCCTAGTGCAGTAGGTGTAATTTGTCTTACTCCTGTGGTATAAATTCAGCAGGTATTTAGAGAGAGATAGCCCTACAGAAATTTTGATCTACAAATTTTGTTTAAAAAATGTATCCTCCCATGATAATGTACTGTTATTCCATAATACATTAATCTTGAGCTTCCTGGAATGTTTTGCCCCTTAAGTGGAATGGTATGTATCATTCCTTTGATCACCTCGAAGAGTCGTTTGTAATTAGTTTTGTGATATCTGTTTGGCATTAGGGAATGGATGTTCAGAGTGTTGGTAGAGGTCACACCTTTTCAAATCATGAAACAAATGGGTGATTCTCACCTCCCAGAACACTGTAAGCCCACACTATACCCTAGAAGTAGGAAAAGTCATGCCTGCCTTAAAGAGGAGGTAACTGCACAAAAGGAGATCACTACTCGCGGCCCTCACTGGCTCCTTCAGTTGGATTGTTACAACAGAGCCTCCAGGCAGCAAGAAGACTGACAGCTGCGCACTCAAAGTAGAGAAAAGCACTTTGTTGTACCGGAACTGACTCAGGGGTATTGTTACCCAAAGCTAAGCAATGGGGGATTTAGGGGAGCTCCTTTTATATGCTGAGGTAATGATTCATCTCCTTGGCTATGTATGGTTTCTACTGGCAACTCCTATCACTTATGTACAGCTGCAGAGTAGGGAGGCTATGCTTGCTTATCCTTGGTCATGATAAAGGACAAAACTGCAGCCTCCGTAGAACAGGACATAGCTACAGCCTCTATAGTACCATGGAAAATTCCTGGCAGACTAACTCTTGCATTGGGGTCAGGGAAAATGTCTTCTACCACAGGATGTCCTTGTACAGTACACAACCTCTATGCAGTATAGAACAGCCTTGTATCATCTGCATGGTGGTTAACACCTCTCTAACCAACAAGGAGTCTGTGGAGGGCCTGGAATAAGCAGGTTTATAAAGAAAAGTATGGGACACAGAGAAGACACTATGAAGCAGGCCCATGGGGAAGATACAATAATAATATAATTTTTAGTAGAGAAGGATATGATAAAAAAAACCTGAGATTCACATGCCTGAAAGATGTTTTTCTTTTTAATTATACAAACTTACTTAACTAACATGTTCTACAGTTTGACTCACTTTAAGAAGTAAATATTTTTTTGACTCATAAAATGTATTGCTGCAAAGAGTATAAAAATGGCTTGGTACTATCTCTTCATTGATTCCTATGCCTTTCATTTTTATAGATGTGAAGTCTTGTGTACAGCTCAGTGCTGCGCAGCTAACTGCTGATGGAGCCTGGACTAGAATCCAGTGCTGATGAAAAGAGTCCAAGTCATATTTCATGCCTTCCAAGCTAAATTCCACAGGCATACGCTCATCTCACAGGTTCAAGATGTGCCTTAAAATCCGATATTCTGCTATTGGGTGACTGCATCTGTCTTTATCCTACCTATACACTTCCCATGTTAATAGCTTTTATTTCCCCCTCTCTCAGTTTTCATCTTCATCAGTTATTTACTTAACCTCCCTTTCTCCACTCTCGGAAAGTTTTTCTTGAGGGATAGTACCAAGACCTATCTGTTATGGTACAAAAGCAAGGTTAAAATAATGTTTTTAGCTTACTACCTTTCTCTTACATCCCTGTCATCCCCTCATCTAGACATCGCACACATACACACACATTATTATTTTTGGTCACATGCAATATTGTGCCAATATTTCCCATACAGCAGTATATTGGAATTAGTCCACTATACTTCCTTCTGGCTGATAGATTCAACTAGAGTGTGGTTCTTCTTTAGTAAAGCTGTGTTCAGAATCACTCGACTGATAAAAAGTTGTATGCTTACCTCTGAGAGCATCTTCTCTATGTGACTAGACCACTCATAATATTCCGAGCAAGTGGAGCCCCCTGGTGGAACAGCAGTTACGTCAGCCACCTCCAAAGGAAGGAAAGCAGTACATCACAAGGATATGGGTTTTTGTCCTGGGTTCAGGGTGAACAATGAAATAAATATAAATGAAACTCTTCTTTCTCCTCTTTCTTCCTGCCTGCCTGCACACTCTTCTTCATTTCTGTCCACACCTTTCCTTTAAGAAAGAAAATTCTGAGCAAGAGTCAAACGCACAGGGTCCCTCTGGGAAAAGCTACTAAGGCAGGTACTGATGTAAAGGTAGCCAAACTTTCTGATATGTAGCTGTAAGATTCTAGTCATAACTGATTGGACCAAGAGTTTTTAGTCAAATGAATAAATTTATAGATAAAGCCTTGGACCAGCAGCCTACAAGATGACCAACAAATTTTCTCTATATTTGAAAGTGAATAATAAGGTCTTCATTCCAGAAGAGAGTTACTGCATGACATACAGAGAGGTGTCAGATAGTAAAGTTAGAGAAAAAAGCAAAACAAGCAGCAATCACATAAATAACCTGATTTTTCCAAATAATTTTCCCTGAGTTATGATGGTAAAGTGAGACATATTCGAGTTTCCTAGATCTAGATTCTAATACTTGACATCTTTTTTGAGCCTCAACTGCCTTATTTTAAAAATGGAAATATTAATACTTTCTTCATTGGACCATTAAATATTAAATGATAAAATACCACACTTTTGTTCAGGGACAGGGCATTCTGTGTATACATATATGCATATATATATATATATATATATATATATGTGTGTGTGTGTGTGTGTGTAATATGAAACCAACAAATTGCAGTAAATAAAAAAGTATCTCATGCATTTCTTGAAAGGATTAAATGAGGTAACATTTGTGATGCTCCAGACACAGCATAGATATCTGTTTGTAATAAATGTTCTCTCTGTCCCATGTGACTCCAAAAAAATATAAAGACTTTCCTTAAATAAGCAGATTTGAATTTTCTGCTCTTCATTGTTCATGTACTCAAGAAAAGTTTAGTAAGCATTTGCTATATGCCAGATTAGAGTAGAAAGATAAATCAAAAGGAGTTCCTGATAACTAGGAGTGCATAGTGTGGGCTTCAGAGAGATAACAAAACAGGTAAATGTCATTTCACTGTCACGAGTGCTATTACAGGGTATTATGGTAGTATCCACAGTTATCTGAATCCTTGAAGATTTTAATAGATCAAGAAGCATAAATTTCCCCTCCTAGAAACCATTCAAAAGGGCACACAATGCCTAAAAATGCCAAACCAGCTACTGCAGCTCAGAGGTATACGAGAGAAGGCCACTATGTGTGTGAAGGCCCAGAAGAAAGGAAACATTTCTGACTAGCAAAATTCATCATCAAGACAACAAAAGCTTTCTGCCAACACCATCTGGCATAAGAAAGGTCAAAGTTAATAGTAAAATAGCATTTTGTGCATTTTAGCTTCCATTCTGATGTTTCCTATGTTTTCCCTCTTTTTAGATGAGATTGAAATGAGAATATTAGCTGCATTCATCTATCCATTCATCCAAATCCTCACTCCTTGTAAAGCATGCCATATGTGAAAGAAAAGCTTTAAAAATACATAATGCTACTATTTTCATCTACTTCCATAAATAACCACTATAAATTATGCCCAGTCACCAAGTAATATCATGGAGCATCTGTTCATGGCATTTAAATGTCTAAAGGGGCTAAGGTTGTTTAGCCGAGAAAGGAGAAAACCAGAAGTAACATTTGTGACAGTCTATTATTCAAAGGATAGTCAACAACTCTTTATCACACTCTCTTAGGAATGAATAAGAAAAAAGAAACTTTTAAATGCAAGAACTTCCTGAATATGAAGATTTCAAGAAAGCCCTAAAATAACTATTTCTATATCTTTATACTTTATATTATATATCTTAATTTAAAGCTATATACCTAATATACACATCAAATTATAAAATAAGGATGACCCAAATTTTATCCCAAAGGCAAAAATTGGGGGAGGAAAGTCAAAATACTGAGAACTATGTTACTTCATAAACGTAAAGTGATCTACAATCCATTTTCCTCAGTCAGCAGTATCGTTGCATAAATATCATGTTATCAAGCCACTTAATTTGAAGAATTACAGAATGTATAAATTGCCATCCCTGCACAGAAGGAGTTTATAATCTGGTTGGGAAACAAAACTGAGTGGACGAAGCAGTGGACAAGACATTATTATCGTAATTACATTCTATGTTGGTTATGTAACGTAGGTGGCAATATTTCAGGTGTTCAGAAGATGACAGGCTTAAAGGAGTTTGGAAAATTTAGATTAGTGTGGCTGCAGAGAAACTTGAATTGACCCTTGAAAGATCAGATTTTATAGTGAGTGAATAAGGAAGGAAGAGAGAAAATCATTTTAATTTCAAAAAATTAAAAAGGGGAGCATGGTGAGAACAGGTTGTGAAGAAGAAATTGATAGATATTTTCATGGAGTCAGTACAATTACAGACCTATTCAAAGAGAAAGAATATGTTAGAGGGCAGTAGGGAATAAGTTCCAGAGTATGATAACCTATGGAATTATTTTTGTTTCATAGACAGGACAATGCCCTCACACACTGTCATGTGCCTTCTGTTTATTTGTAGTCCAGATGAACACCCTGTCCTCATCACACCTCATGGTGCTAGAAACAAAGTCAATTCAATTTTCTAATAATCTTATTTTACATTTCATTGTTATTGTTTATTTGTTCATTATTAATTAAATAAACAGGTTGCGACCTCTGCCCCATGCTCTAGGCTGTACGCTAGGAATACAAAGCTCTATAAGATGCTCTTTTTACCCTCAGAAAGGATTTAGAGTGAGGTACAGTCTAGTTGAGATGTCACAGCAGTAAGCAAGGGGTGACTATGGGCATAGAGGGTTATGTGACTCATTCCAGATTACACTGCAATATTCTCTCTGCCTCTGAGGTCCTTTACTTCTATTCCAGAGTCACTTTTAAACTTTGTTGCTCTCCTCTTTATTTCAACTTTTTCTTTCTTTCTTTTTTTTTTTTTTGTAAAGTAAAGCGGCAGAAAGGAAGATAAAGGAAAAATCACTTTATTTATTTTATTTAGTTGTCCATCTTGGTTGCTCCCCGCAGTGCCGGGTTTTGAATCTGAATCCTTGAGATATATGTGGATTATGTCCAGTGATCTTATCTCCAAATCCACCAGGGTGAGCCTCATATTTTCTTATTTAAACAACTGAAATGAACATCTTTATTTGTGATAGCTCAGAAATACCTTCTTTCAAATGAATCACATAGATGCATATACCGAGATTTGTTTTATTCTTCAATGTGCTGAGAAATCCTTAAATAATTTAACCTAATTTTTATCAAAACCTTTCATATTTTTTAATGAAATGAAGGCAAAAACTGAAAATAAATGTGAAAAATGAAAATAGTATTGCTAGTGTTCTTCTTCCCTTCATTTCATTCATCTTCCCTTGCATTCATTCATCTCCATCCCTTCATTTAAGCCAAATAAAATGTAGAAATATAAAAATAAATATGGAATTAGGAAAGTAAAATTAATAGAAACAATTGCAGGAATGCAAAGGACTTATCTCCATAACTGAATTCAGCATTTCTTCCAGGAGGCAAAGATTTGTCAATAAACAAGTTGTCACTAACAGTTCCTGGAATAAGGTGAAGAGCTGGCTGAAACAAATAAAATAAAAAGTAGTCATGCAATTGAGAGAGGGTAAATAGGATACTGGAGCAAATAGCAGTAAAAAAGAATGAGATGGGGAAGAATAAATAATAGAAATGCCAAGAAAGCAATGTTTTGTCACTCTATATAACAAGGAAATTAAACTGAGAGAGATAGGACCTGAGAAAGAGAAGAATCAGAGCTTTCTCTTTACTGCTTCTCTACACCTGAGAAATTACTGTCAGCTACAGGTCATAAAGCTTTAAGACTAACAGCCTGTGATCTCTGACCGCATGATTTATTTCTTCTCGGCAGTGGTGCAGCCCCTTTTCCTTCTGAGAAAAATGAGTCAACGTGGCTGGGTGGCTTCTGCCCATCAGCAATGAAATGTGTCTCTGGTCTCAACTGCTCATTAGCGCTCTTGCTCCAGGCAAACTCAAGACTCATTTATGGACCAGCACAGAGTCAGTTGACTCATTTTAATAATAGTAATAACAGCAATAACAGTAATAATAATATAATCTAGATACACACACAGACACACACTCAACTTACAAATCCTACTGAACCACAGAAAACAAGCAACTCCCAATTCAATTAATAGACTTAAGTTGCTGAGAGTCAGCAAAACCAGTTCAGAATTGGCCAGAGCTGATTTGTCCTATTTACAAAAAGTTCACTCAGTGTAAAGGAAGAAGAGTTCTTTCATTTAAATTGGACTCTTCTACTTGGCAAGTAAAGGTGTCCATTAATAAATGGGCAAATTTCCACATACAGGCCATCAAAAAGGTATTTTCAGAAGAGCAGTGATAATTAAACAGAGCACACACCCCCTCTATAATGCCATCTGAAGCAGCAAGGAGACTGAGTGGAGTCAGGGAGATGACCTAGGGAAAACTGTTCTTTTGTGAAACCACCAAAGCTGGTAGTCGGAGTTGGCTCTGGCTTCTGGAGCAAAGGAGACTGAGTCATCTGCCTTCGTGGAACTGATTTGTTGAAAGGGCACAAGAAGTTCCCAGGGATTTCATGCTGCTTTGAATCAACCTGCATTTCAAATGGGTGGGAAAGGGGGTGGGGGAAGTGGGTTTTGTTGCTAGGTCTCCTAAAGACTTGCCAACATTTTGCCTGTTTCTTTGTGAACCCTGTAAGCACCCGGATGGGTTCCCTATTACACTAAACAGGGAAGGGATGAATATGTCCTGTCCTTTTCAACTGGCAGATGTGCCCTGGTGAGAGTAAACATGGCCATGTTTGTTCTCCCTGGGGAACAAGTCAGGCATGAAGTCTCTTTTGTTCAGGCTAAGAACAACCTCCCCTCATTCCCAAATCCCAGAGGGGCAAGCAACTTAATCTGTAAATGTGAACATGAAGCCCCCTTAGGGAGCGCTTGGCTCCATGATGTTACTGAGGAATGGAGGGTCCATCTGAATCCTTAGGAGACACAGATGTGCAGGTGATTCCTGGGACAAGCCTCCTGCAGTATGGGTGCTGCTCCATAGAAGGTGTCTTCCCCAGTGTAGAGAAGAGAACAGAGTTAATCCAGTTGACCTTAGATTTAATTGAGTTATCAACCAAAAGAAACATGGATTAGATGCTATGGGATTATAAATATGACCATGATTATTGTATTAATATAGGTTTCCTGATGAATATATATAAAGAAGAGAGAAGAAGGATAGATGTTTTGGTTTTTTTTTTTTTCTTCATGGAGACAGTGAGTGCATTAGGATATCTGTATCTATACACACAGATATAGATATATAGATAAATAAATAAATAAATAAATATATATATATATATATATATATATATATGCAGCCATGTGCAAGAGGAGTTACAGTTGGTGTTGGATTGATAACAAAAAAAAGTAAGCCTGATCCTTTTACATTTACGGGAAGACAAAAAGGTTATTAGTCAGTCATGTGATTCTAACAAAGTGCAAATACTGAGAAACAATTGTAGATCTAAAAGAGATCATATTTCATCAAGTGAAATCAGGGGAGGCTTAATAGTCTATAACGAAGCTTGATGTGTAGGGACGTATTCCAAACTATAAAGTAACAGAATAGAAGGGACAGCATTCCATTAATGGTGGAGAATGTCAACAAGAGTGCTCAAGCAGGAGATCGCAGGAACCGTGGGTGAATCATGTGGTTCCACCAAAACTTCATATTCTTATTGGAAAAAAATAGCAAAAAATAAAGATGAACAGCCAGACCAGGACCATTTAAGTAAAGATATTAACTGTTAGGATTTTTTTTTAATTAAATAAAGAATAGGGAATCTAAAAAATCTAAACAAGGAAGTGATATAATTGGAAATACACAGAAATTAATCTAATAATGGTCTATATCATAAGGAGATTGGAGACTGAAACCCATGACATTATCTATTTTAGTCATCTAGTCAAAATAGATCAAATCTTTCATATTAGGATTGTGGAACTGGGAATAGTAAAAGAAGAGCGAGATTGGAGAGACTTGGTAAAAGTAAAATGTACAGGCCTGACAACTCATTGATGTGGCTGGCAAGGGAGACAGAAGAGTCAGAGATGATGCCAGGGTTTGTAGCCCAGGGGATTGGAATAATAATGTTGCCATGGAGAGAAGAGAAAGTCTGGCATTTTAGAGGAAGTTCAGTTCAGTTTGGGGTTTATTGAAGTGAAGATATTAGCTAGAAACTGAGTTAGAAATGCTCAGCAGGCAGCTAAATTACAGGAAATAGGCCAAGGCTAAGACAGAATTGGGAGTCATTGCTCTAGCAAATTGTTATGGAGAGCTTACTTTATGGCAGGCACCATGTGAGGTACTGAGGTTACAGAGATAAATAAGGTTGATGGTTGTTGATATCTGAGAGAGTTTAGAGTCCATTGAGGAATACAGACAGGTAAAGACACCGATCCCCTGCAAGGAAGGGAGGTAAACACAGGTGTTAGGATATCTAGAAGAGTTTCAATATATCTTAGCTGGGCTTTAGGGGTCAGGGAAGGATCCTAGCATAAAATGACCTCTAAGTGTCAGGATATTGGGAATAGAGACTCAAGATGAACATTTCTATCCAGTTTTGTTTGAGAATGAGATACACTAGAAAAGAAAACACACAATAGAGAATAGTAAGAAAGGAAGTTGGAAAGATAAGGTCAACTATTCTGAGCCTTCAGAGTTATATCAAGGAGAGTCTGGATTCTGTCTAGAGAGACATAGGAAGCATCTGATAGGTTTTGAGCTGAGGACTTTTTAGATTTTACTTATAAAAATCACACTAGTAGCAATGTAGGACTAAAGATAGAGAAAAACATTCATGAGATTCCAGAGATTAGTCTTAAATAGTATTCATGGGGATTGAGAAATATGAATTAAAAAATAGAAATAGAAGACTCAGATATAGCTAGCAGGTGAGTAAAAAAGTCCAGAAATGGAGCTAGTGTTTTCTTAGCCACCAGGTATTTGGTGTTACCATTCAATAAACATAAAAATTCCTCTCTCTCTCTCTCTCTCTCTCTCTCTCTCTCTCTCTCTCTCTCTCTCTCTGTCTCGCTCCACTTTTTCCTGCTTTATCCCCAAACAGGTGATAATAATTCAAATGACTGAATATTTCAATCAGAGAGAGTAATGCATGAATGTTTTGAGTTGATGAGTAGGGAGAGGTTCAGTCTTATGACATTAAATTTAAGATTATATCTAAAGGCAGTAAAACGTTTGATGTGTTTGAGAGAGTTTACATTTAGATATAAATTTAGAAGTATTATTATATAAATTAAAACTGGAACCTTGGAAGAGAATTCGCTTACTACATATAATTCCAGGAGAAAAACAGGAAAGGGCCTAAGGTATAAGCTTGAATAATATCAATATTTAAGAGATAGATGGAGGAAGAAGAGACAGCAATGAAGACTTAGAAATTGTTGCCAGAGAGGTAGGTGGAAAATCAGCAGAGGTCTATGTTTTAGAATACATGGGAGTCATATGTCAACTAGAAGTAGGGAATCTACTTAAGACTAAATTAAATATGATTAAGAGGTCAACTGAGCTGTCTCTAGCAGATATCATAAAATAAATCATTGGTTTCTCAGGTAAAAGTAGTTTCAGTGATGAGGACAAAGGTGAAAATGTAGTGGATGCTGAGTCAATCATTCTAAAAGGTTGGGAAGCTGAGCAAACAAGGCGCTGTGATTGACCCTTTGGCCATAGTGGAGAGGTGACAACAGAGGCCAGAGATGAAGGACTAAGGAAGGAATAAGTGGAGAAAGTGAGGAAAGGAGTGGACCCATTTGTTCTAGAAATTTGTTAAGAAAAACAAAGACAGAAAAACTCTAGGTAGAGGATCAACTGAAATGTCTATAGGCAAGAAAGACTCTAAAGGGGGGTAAATTTGAAAGTACAGATAAGAAGCCTAGAGCACTAGACAGGCACTTGATGAGACTACTACTCATCCCTCATCCCTCTGCCTCACAAATCCACAAAGAAAACCCAAAAGAAAAGGACCTTAGTGTGATGATTCCCTAGGAGATTTCTCCTATTTTATCTTCTAAATAGACTTTAGGAGTTAAAACCAGCAGCATTGTCCTGGGGAATAGACAGGAAGTAGCAGAGAGTTGAGTCTGAAATATGCCAGTTAATACACCAGCTGGAAAGGCACTCGCAAACATTTTTTTTTGTGAATGTGAATCTTTCTTTGAAGGGTTAAGGTCCTTGGGCTCATAGTCATTTGTTTTGTTGTGTAAATAACAATAGCTTTGATAAAAGAAATGTCTTGGTGTCTCAGTCTGTTTAGTCTGCTCTAAGAAACTTATGGATGATTTATAAATGCTAGGAATGTACTTCTCATAGTACAGAAGCCTGGAAATATGAGATCAAAGTTCTAGCACAGTCAAGTTCTGGTGAGGGACCTCTTCTGGGTTATAGACAGCTGCCTTCTCTTTGTCTCCTCACATGCTAGAGAGCAAAGAGGAAAAGTAAGCTCACTCATGAGTGACTAATAATGATTCTAATCTCTGTCACGAGAGGCTCCACCCTCATGACCTCATCCAATCCCAATTACCTTCAAAGACCACAGCTTCTAATACCATTACATTAAGAGAAATGGCTTCAGTATAGGAATTTGAGGGTACACAAATATTAAATCCAGAATACTTCGTAATGGTTATGAGAATGGGAGCCCCCAAAGAGGGAGGGGGCTTTAGGAAGTTGGGGGAGGATAAGAGGTAAGAAAGATCAGTGCAGTTCAGAATTGCCTCTCACAGTATAAACACCACACCCTCTGATGGTTACTCCTGCCTTGTGGTTTTAGCCTTTCTCCCAGTTTTCACTGTTGTCTGCTGACACTGTCCTTTACAGGGTCTCATGACCCCAGGTCATTAGAAACAAAAAAAAAAAACATTTGCAAAGTGTTTTAAGTAACCTACTAGCAAAGGCAGTTTGCAGCTAGGACCATAAACAAGATCTGAGTTTGGAGATTCAGATAAGATCTGTACAAGTAATAGGACAATGGATATTCTTTCTGCACATCATGGCAGACGACCAGGAAGACGCACAGTTCCAAGTGAGGTGCACTAGGAACTTCAGTTTGGAAATCATGGTGACTTTTTTCTGAATAAAGAGCATACAGCTGTGTTTCTTTTGTATATAAAAAATATCTAATTAGTTCTAATGGTTTCTTTTCCTTTCATGGTTAGCTCTAGGGACAAGAAGACAGGTATCTTAGTTTTCAGAACTGTTTCCATTTTGAATGCTTAGTAAATACTAAGAAAACAAGTCAATATGTGAAAATAAAAAGTCAGAATAGATCTGCTTCCTTCCTGGAATGCTGAACCTTTAAGCACTCAGCAGGGAAGAAACACTTTTCCTAATACAGAGATAGAGAGTTATTTGTTACAAAAATGGGGAAAAAAATCCAATTAAAAGTGGGATTTGTGAGGTCTCTGCTTTGGCATGAACCACATAACAGAATCAATCAATCAGCTCTAATGCCGTAGCCATGGGTGCCTGATATCAGAGATTATGAGTCAGTTTCCAGTCTATTGGTTTTCTCATCATAGAAGGGAGTTTAATGTTCTGATCTCAGTAGTAAATATTATTAAATAAATGTAAGTAATAAGGCTTAAATTTCTTTTGTCTTGTTTATGAAAAAACTGTCTAAAACTTAGTGTTCAACTAAAAAATGAAAAATCCAGTCATGCTTTATTTTTATGCTTTCATTATACTTTTTTTATTATGCTTATTTATTATGCTTTATATCCTGAAGAACAAAGTTCATTTAAATGAGCTACCATTTAAGTCTAAAACCTAAGACCTGAGAGTAAGACTATTTCCAATGATACCATGTCACTCTTTAAGGAAAATGGACTAATGTCATGAGTGTGATTGGAGTAGGCACATTCGATTCTCTGCTCATATTCCTTCTGAATCCTTTGCTATTCTCATTTTACATCTGCCCACACAATGTCCAACTACCACACCAGTACCTCTTCTCTTTGAGAGCTAGCTTGAGGCTGCTTTGAGGATACACTTTGGCTGCAGGCCTTGGGAGGTACCCGAGTAATAATACATAATGCTGACTGAATTCATACATAAGGTTGGAACCCTATTAAGTACTTTAGCTGAATTAACCCTTTAAAATCTGACAGTACCTCCAAGTACTACAAAAGAAGAAACTGACTCAAAAATGTTGCTTCTCTGAAGGGCTTATACTGCTATTGCTCTATGTATGTGCTACAATGTCTGTACAAAGATATTAACTGTAATACCTTTGCTTTTAAAAATCACTGAGAATTTAAAATTTTCATTGTAAACAAATTTCTGCTGAAGTAACTTTGGTTCATGACATTATATAGGTTTCAGGTATACCTCATTATAACTTGACATCTACATTATATTGGCCACCAAAGGATTTAATTCCCTCCTCCACTGTATCCAGGTTTCGACATTATTTTTAGTTAGAGCAAAAAGCTAAGTTTGGTCCGTAGAAGAATTGATCTCTTCCCCATAGAAATAATTTGTAATTGCCTGCCAATAAGTTGCTGTTTATAGTGAGAAATGTTGCATATATATTATTTATCAATTTATTTATTTAGCCAGTCTGACCTTGGCACACACAGAAAGGAGGTTTCCAGTTATGTTAATTGATAGCTCTCCGAGGAGAGTTTATATGTACTGAAAGGTATAGTTAGAGATACCGGATTAAGATGATAGTATCTAAGGTTAACTCCCTAGTCACACAGTCATGTTTCTAGAATTTGTTCCACTGATGAGGGCTCACTGATCTCCTTATTTAACAGAATTCTAACTTCTGTATTTCTAAGACACCCTAAAGGGAGCAGCGCTGATGCCTCCTAATTAGAAAAAGCACTTGTCCATGATTACTGGGCATGCTAACTTAAACACAATTAAATCTGTACTCTGTTTGCAAAACCTACTGCAACCATCTAGGCATCTGAGGTGACCACTCATATTATGTGATTGCAAGAACCCCAGAAACATCCCCTCGCTTGAAAATAGTGTTGCATGAATCAGCCTGTTAATCTTAAAACTTCCACTGTTTGAATTACTGCCCTGAATGAATCATTGTCTCCAAAGAAAGTCTTGAGAACCAAAGTAAAACTTTAAAGGAATATTTAAAGAAAGAAAGTAAAGAAAAATGGAGAAAATGAATTAAGAATTCAGCTCAAAAATCTGGAGAAAAGAACAAAAGCCTAAACACAAAGTAATCAGATTACATAAAATTAAAGTAGAAAAGCAAAAATCAATGGTGGGGAAAAGGGTTGGGAAGACACCATCATCAAAATAAAAAGGCAAATGATAAATGGGAAAAATATTTGGTACTCATGTCCTTATGGGAATATCAGCAATTGGCAAAGTGTAAGTTAAAACAAAAAATTGAGTTATAAGTTTACATCATTCACACTGACACAGTTAAAATACCTGAAAATAACACATTTTTGTAAGCACGTGATAATGTAAACTTTAATATACCATCATTTGAATTGTAGAAGCACAATGGAAAGCAATTTGGTGACCTAATAAAGTCGAAGTAGTCCTATCCAGCAATTCAACAATTCTACCTCTTGTTAGAGTCCACAATTTATTTTGCATATGTGCTCAGGAGTATATATACAAGATTAATCATGGATTGGCTAATCAAAAGAATTTGACAAGAGATTTGGAAATAAATGTCTATAAGTTTGAGATTGGACAAAATATACTTTTACAGTGAATGCTAAACTGCTGTTCAAATTAATTCACTAGAGATATTAATATAAATATGTATTAATATAAGTAGATCTGAAAAACATGATTTTAAATAAATACGAAAATGAGATTTCCAGTAGAATATCATTTCTATAAAGTATAAAAAACATGCAGTTAATGTATTCATATGTTTAACATGATTAAATAGTAAAAGTATAAAATCATAGATGGAAAGAATGCAAGACTTCAGGACAGTCGCTACATGTATGGAGGTCAAAAGGAAATGAATTTATAGAAGAGTGTATAGGATCTCCTATTAAAAATATAACATCTTTTCTGAAGTTAATATGATACAATTATAGATTTAACTAAACTACAAGGCACTTATTTTATATATTGAAGGTATTTTGTGAGTTTTAAATGGTCATAAAAAATTTACAAAAGAATAAAATGTACTCCTTAGAACTCCTTCCAAAGTCATTTTAATCAGAAGTCTCCCACTCATTATTTTGAAAACGAAGTGATAGAATTTTGCCTGTCTTTGTTCTGAATTTGTATATATTATTAAATTCCAATTTTAAAACTAAATACTCAATTTTATGTTAACAGATGCTACTTTTGTACTGAAAACAACTTAAAGCACATGCCTTTTCCCCCAAAGAAATAGATTCATCTATTTAATTTATAAAGGACAAGAGCATACTTGAAAACACACACATATATACACACATACACACACATACAACCTCACATCTACTTAAAAAAACAAAAGCACATAAAAACACATATATATATAAATACATGCTCATACACATGTTCATTCACATACACACACACTTAAAATTTCCCTGCAGTAATACAGCATTGCTAGACATGATTTTAATGACTGAATAGCTATCATGCTTTTATCTTCCAATTGACATATACTTCTCTGAGTTTCCTTATATTTGTGCTATAGAATAATGTGCGAGGAGGTTTTGTTTGTGACACAGTTACATTGTGCATTCACTGCTAAAACACGATTGACTTCTTTAACAATACTACATTTGTTTATGTAATTTATGTTGGATCTGAAAGAGTTTTGGAGGCCACCTGAGCTGCCAATTTTTGATAACTGTTTTGTCTTCTAATATTCCAGTTGACTTATTTGTAGCTATTTCTATATCTACACTTGTGACTCATTTTTGAATTAACATACAGTTCCTTTTAGAGTGAAAGTAAATAAATTACCCCTAATGATGCATGGCTTAGAAATTTGCATATGCTGCTTTGAGAACCAGTTTTAATAACAATCTTCATGGCACTATTCCATTTATGGTTCATATAAAAGATGACAATAATTCAATTTCTGTATGTAAACACAATTTGAAATTTAGCAGAAAAAAAGCATTGAAAAACGAGCTTGACTTCTTTTTTTTAAATGGCCATGTAATAAGATCCATTCGTTGAGCTGATATTGTTTCTAGTGATTAAGTTAAGTTTTAGTGTTGCCTGAAGTGTTTCTCTTGTGGCAAATGATTGAGAAAATAATTATAATGGGCTATGTCTTTGATAGAGTCTATAAACACTGGGATGGCAGCACATGATTAAATTTATGTTTAGACTAGAAATCATTGCTGCTTAAAAAGAGAACAAGCTTATTGATCTTCAAGAGTGAAACAAGGCAAGATGAAAGGAATAATTAAATCTACTGGTATTGGTGTTCCCATCCATAGCACTATAATTATACAAATTGCATCTTTCCACACCTATCCCCTCCTTCCTCTCCTCTTTAGGTTTAAATTCAAGAACCCCTGAGCAAATGTTGTTGAAAGGATTTTGCTTCTACTTACTTGTTAAATCTGTCTGTTTTCAATAGTGAAAGGCTCCAGACTTGTTTCTGTGTAAAGTTTTCTGGAAATTTCTTTTTGGGTGAAAATGTGTACAAAATTTAAACCTATTTCAATCTTTGAGCAAAGCTCCTCTTTGATCCTAAAACCCTATGAGTAATCTAGATAGTTGGATTAGTAAGCAACTCCTTCTGGCTAAAAAGGGACAAAGTCTGAAACTACAGGGAAGATGATCCTTCAAGAGGAAAAAGCAAAACTGTATAGGTTATCAGAATCCAGCGACCCTCACCTACTGATTTCACCTAAAATGTTTAGGAGTGATTCAAATTGCGTAAGGAGTTTTTAGATTGAATATGTCTTTCCTAGGATTCTTTCAAATGGAAATATGACTAAATTTAGAAAGAAGCCGTAGCCCTCACAGTCCATGAATTCAAGGGTCCTTCTGTTTGAGAACCAGTACTCCTGTGCAAGGCTGTATGTGGTGAGCTCTCTGCATTTTTGCTCTGATCACCATCCGCTCCCTTATATTTGCCGTTATTACGCATTTCCATTTTCCTCCTTCCTTCTTATGAAGGTAATCAAACTGAATGTCAGTCTGCTCCTGAGCATAAGTCAATGCCGTTAAGTGTGATTCCTGTGTGATGCTGTTAATATTCGTAACAGCCACACAGGTTTCATATTTGCTCAAATCTCACCTCTTGGTAGCGTTTTACAGCATTTTTCATCTTTTCATTCTTCTCTTGAATCTGGTGATGTCTCCATTAGTCTCTTCCATAAATGGGTTTTTCTCAAAATGTATTTCATGGATATAACATATCACCAAAGAAAATAATAAGTCATGACAAAGAAAATTCTAGAAATACTGTGTAAGCTAGTGCTACATCGACAAATGTGGTAGCCACTCATTACAAATAGCTGTTGAGCTCTTGAAATATGGTTAGGCCAAATTAAAATGTAAGTTTAAAATATATACTGAATTTCATACTCTTGTTATGGGGAAAAATGTAAAATACAATTCATTTTATATTGGTTAAAATGATATCATTTTGAACATATAGTGGCTCTCAATAAGACACAGAGGGGTCGAGTAGATAGTTCAGAGATCTATTTAGTCTAGATATGACAAATATACCTGGTACCCCTGATGCTAACATAAATTAATTACTTGTATTTTCAGTAATTATTTTTGTCAAGAAATATAAGTAGAATTCTAATTCATAAATTTACAAATGGCTATTCTTTGCCATTAACATTTACTTTCATTCAGGATTTATTAGTGTTAAATAAATATGTAAGTATAATGATTCCATGGAATTTGAGAATACATTTTCTTTTTTCTCCATAATCATGAATACAAACTGAAAACTTTGTCTCTAGCTATCCTTAATCATGGGAAAGAAGTGAGAGAATCAAGATTGTGGTAAAGAGGACTGAAGAGAAAACCAAAGTGAGCCTACTGTTCTACTCTGCTTATCTAAACTCTCTGATGTTTGGAGAATATCCTAAAATATTTCAAGGAATAATGAAAAAATAGCTGTTTCTTGAGCATCACCCAAACCCCAGCATTTTATTGGTCTCATCTCACTGAATCCTCATAATCACTGCAATAGAGAGGTAAAACTCTCAATTTTACACAAGGAGAAAGTAGTTTAGAAAGGTTAAGTAATTTGATTAGGTTTTCATGACCTATAACTTATGGAGCCCTGAACCCAGAACTACATTATTAACCACTATGACATACTGCCAGGTGGTGTATAAATGTATAAACCTCCAGGGAAAATCCCCAAGAATTCAAAATAGACAAGTGGGTAAGTATTCTTCCAATTTCATTTTTGTTTATTGTTCGTAAAATTTGTGTAATATTGCCATGAATCTTTCTATTTAGTAGATTAGGAGAAGATAAAATATATTTATTTGTAACCCTTGGACACTTTTCTGGAGCCTCTCCCACTAATATTAAATGCTCCCTGTCTACATAGCTTTTTCTCCAAATAAACCAGAGTTCCTGAAAATTAGATGAGATGCAAGGTTGTTTTCAAAACCTGCAGTACCGTCAATATGCCTTGCTCTCTTTCCTTGCTGCTTTGACACATGCAGCTCCCTTGACTGACAATGCCCTTGTATTATTTTTTGTTCTTTATTTATACTCATTCCTCAAATCTCATCCCAATTGTCATTGCCTCCAGGAATCTTTATTTAACCCACTCTATCCCACACTAGCTTTAGTGATCCACCATTCCTAACTTGACATGTGTGCTCTATGACAAAACCTACATACTTTCCTGAAATGAAATAGTTAAGTAGGCTTAGTACTAGGTGTCACTAGCATCTAAGCAATCTTTCAATGTTAAGGAAATGTTTAACGTTATAAGACCTTGTGGAAATTAGAGCTATTTATTCATTGTGAAGTAGACCAGCTGTACCTATGTCTTTGGAAAATTTAGATGTGCTTAAAAGAAGTTTCTCTGAAACAAAAATTTCAGGGAAGGTCTATAGGGTTTGGGAATGAAGACATACCTCTTTCACAAAGATACTAGACTGTTTTTTAGAGTTATTTCTTAGTTTTATAACTAAACACTTGATCATGGATTAATTGGTGACCAGATTATCTGAGCAATTCATTGTAAGCTATGTTTTATATATTCACTACTTGCAAAGTCAGGCAGACTCCTAAGCACTCCATCATCAGGTATAAGTAGTACACAGAATTTCTGGATTTAAAAAGTCCCAAAAGAACAATTATTTTACACTAGTATGAAGCTCTCACTCCAGGGCATCTCATCATGCTATATAGTCAAACATCGTTCAACCCCAGCCTTTGGATCAGTTCCTAGACTAGTTGACTGAGAAGGAAAACATTCCAGTATGAGTTGTACAGGGTGTCACAAGATAGATTTTCCATAAATTGATCTTAGAGTGTCCTGGAAATGAAGAACATTTATTAGAAATCTACACTTGAGAAAGAAAAGGAGGAAAAGCAGGGTTGAGGAGAGGAAGAATTTAAATAGTAATGGAAAACCAACAAAACTTGGTAACCCCCATGGGAATTCATTAGCAGTGCCCTTCATTGGGTCAAAATGTCCAGGTCTTTATTTTGTCACCTCCATCATTCATTGGATGTGTGCTTCCCTAGGCAAGTTATATCCTGGGGCAGAGTAGATATTACAATAGAGCCAAACCTGGAAGGGGTTGACAACTGGAGCAGATCTGATGACAGATGAGGCTACTAGCCCTTCCTTAGAAAATTAAAAAATTCCTTCTGCTGAGGCAGAACTTTGAGTGAGTGACATATATGATTGTTTACTTTTCCTTGAAGAAAAGATGACCTGAGTGATGACTCTTCATTCTGAGATAACAAAATTGTGAGATTGATTTCAAGAAGGCTTGATGATACATGGCTGGATCTTGGGTTGGGCTCAAAGTTGGAGAACCTTGGTTCCATTGTAAGCATACATCAAAAGACCTCTATCATGGACACTTTCAGTATAATCAAGTAGACAAAGTAATTCTTGTGAATTTTGGTCAGTCTCAAGTCCTTCTATTCCCTGCCCAATATTCTTAAAACAAAGTAGCCTTGGTGTCAAGGATGAAGGTTATTCAGAAGCTCACAGTTATAAACATTATCTCCCCAAGGCTGATCTATTTTCTTCCACTGTAAGGTGATCAATCAGTTAGCAGGAGGAACAAATGTTGAGTGACCTGTTCGCCTCCATACATGATAATATCTCTGGGGAGTCAGTCATCAGTTGAATTTTAATTATACTGAATTCTTACCATCATTAAAGGGAGAGCAATTGAACATTTTTTAATCTTGTAATTGCTATACTCTACCTGATCATCATGCTAATGTCAGCCTCACCATCTGAAGAATCACAGAATGCTTTATTAAACATTATACAATACCACAAATATGCTTCTAACTAAGGAGTATTCACTTTATAGGAAAAGAGGCAAAGAAAATGACAGAACTATATTCTCTAAAAGCAGTTGGACATGTAAAATGATGAAATGGCCTATTAAATACTCAGGCACTGTACCAGCAGCAAATTCTCTGAAAGATTATCCAATATATAATGGTATTTTTCTTATCACCACAATATATGTCTTGGAACCAAAGGTTGGAAGTGGAAAAGCTGCCTCTTACTATTGGATCTAGTGATATAGCAATTCACTTAAAAATGTTCACTTTCCTTGTACTGTAATTTTGGTTTATAATTCTCCATCCCTAATAAAAGATTGTCTATTAGCACATGGATTTCTTATCTTAGATGACTAACAATAGGTTTGTCGTTGAAAAATGACAATGAGGCAAAAGTAGATGGGAACTAATAAACCCCCATAATTTTCTTTCTTGTGGTAAAATTCAATGAAAGACAATAACTGCGTTTGAAAAATGACATTACACAATTTGTTCATGAAAGAAGGATGCCAATATATGACAG
This sequence comes from Solenodon paradoxus, assembly GCA_004363575.1. NCBI lineage: Eukaryota > Metazoa > Chordata > Mammalia > Eulipotyphla > Solenodontidae > Solenodon > Solenodon paradoxus. The sequence continues at coordinate 129,990 of RJWH01003537.1, forward strand.
ATGGTGTGTTGGTCTATCCATGACCAACTTTTAGGTGTACCACATAGTACTCACCCTGAGTGATAATAGTTTGGTCAGAGACTCCTAACCAAGAGAGGTGGTGACTGAAAGCAATGTGCATACCAAAAGAGGGAATTTCTGACTACCAATTATTGCCTCTAAACCAACCTCATAGATGAAGACTATGGTTCTTATATGCTAATCTTTTTTTTTTTTTTTTTTTTTTGAGCTGTGTTGTGTGTAACTACAAATTTGAACTTGTTTCTTCTTATTTCCTCTCCCTTTCCCCACTATCTTGTGTAGTGCTGTGTGGTGAAACTTCCAGTCTAGTTCATAAGTTTTATAGCTGGTCTTGTGACAGAATTAAAGGTGAATGGACATTACCCAGAGATCTGGACTGTTGCCAATACCAAAACTATGAATTTTGGTCCTCTAGGGTAAGAGTGTTTATGGTTGTGTGGGAGACTTTGACATTATGTTAGTGAAAGCACCCTTTTAAGTTCAAGTGTTTCTGCTATAACATCTATTTCTGAGAATCTGATGTCCCACAAAATCATTTTCAAATAATTATAGGGCTTGTGAGAAAAAAAATTTGAATAAACACTCAAAACCTATGTAATGGTATAACCAGAACAATACTGAACATAATTAGTTCAGGTTTTTCAACTGCTATAATTTCCAATAAATACAGAATATTTTTATCTTTAAAAAAATATGAAGACTATAAATAAGTGTTGCGGCTGCTGACCTATAAAGGCAAGGGCAAAATGCAAAAGGATTGGGCAGAATCATAGGGTACTTGCGAGCACCAAGGCTCATAATGCAAAGGGGAAGGGACTGAGAGGAACACTTTCCAGTGGTGATGAGGGCAACTCTGGCAGGATCTGATTGCTCCTGACAGGTGGCAAGGGCAGCAGAGAAAGCAGCAGCCTGGTGCCTGGTGCCATATGCATTTCCAGGGCAAGTTGCAGGGTCTGGTGCTTGTGGTTGCCACACAGTCACCCAAGGCCTCTATTCTGTATTGTTGTGGACATGGATTCCAGCTGTTTAGAATGGATTCTGGTTCTGCTTTCTGGATGATGCTTATAACTACTTCATTTCCGTTAATGTAATTCTTGTCCTGCTTAACTCAGAGAGCATAGCTTCCATAGTTGGCGACCATGAGACCTGACTGTTACAGTCCACTAGACTGAGCATCTGGAAAGCACCGTGCCTCTTATCACTAATTCCAAAGTGTATAATCCTGTGCCCAGAAGTCAGGAGGTGCTCAGTAAGTGCTTGTTGTGTGAATAAATGAAGAGATGGGGTGACTGCAAAAAATATATTTGCTCTTAAAGCAATGAAGTCCAAATCATTAAAATAATGACAAATCCATTAAAACTAGAATAGCATTGACGTGCCCTGGTAGACAAGTCTGCTATCTCTGGTGGGTACAAGTCACATACATCCCAAGCACCCAGGCTCACATCCCAGGACTAGATATAGGGGATTGGATGTGGATAACCAAGATGAGCAACTAAAGAAAAATAAGTAAATGCTTCTTCTTCCTCTCTTTTCTTTCCTGCCTGCTTGCCTATTCACCTTCATTCCTGCCAGCACTGTTTTGCAAATAAATAAATGTTAGAATAATATTAACTTATAAATATGGGCCTAATGATAAATATTAATAAACACTAACACCTTTCAATAAGTAATAATAAGCACCAGGCATTTTTCTTAACATTTGTTTGCAATATTAATCCCTTGCACAAATGACAGGGAATAAGTACTACCATTTTAGCTTAGAGAACCATTTCATGTTTAGACTTGTATTAAAAAAAGAAAACTTGGCATCTGTTTGCTGTTGGGTTTTTTCCCTGCCTGGTGTTAAGATGTTTGTCATAGTTACCTTCATCATGCTCCCAGCAACCTGACACTTCCTGCTGCCAACCCTGGGCATTTTTACTAATTATTCAGACTCTAGCCCTGTCAACTACAAGGACTGGCTCCGAATTGTATATCATTCTGTGCAAAAACATAGTTGGATCTAAAACCAGTAATATTTCAACATTGCTTTTTATTTTCTTAAGAAAAAATGAAAAAAATTATGGGAATTCAAAATAGAAGCAGAGAGCAAGAAGAACGTAGAGAAATACAGGTTTTTGAGAGTTGATTTTACATGCAGGATTTCCTTGTTTTTAAATTAATTAAGTGAATTTAATCCAGTATAGCAAGTGACTCCAGAAGCCCTCTCTCTCTGTATTCCAAGAAAAGTTTGGGTAAACATTAAGAAGCCATCATATCAGATCTCTAGACCAGTGAAGGTCAAGGAAAGAAGGCAAGGTCAGAAAGGAATATAAATAGAGTTAGGCTACAGGATACCTGCTGACTTGCTCTTTTGCACAGTAGTAAACCCATGCTGAGATGCCCCTCCATTAGCTCTTTGATTCACAAAACCAAAGCAGTGTTTTAATCCTGACAAAAAGGAAGAGTATACATATTGACAATGTGTTTTTCTCCAAGCTTGTTTCTTTTCCCTCCAAAAAGTAATGCATGGGAGGAAGTACATGTATGAATACCTGTATTCACTTTGAATTTGGATTCAGAAAATCAATGGGCATAATTTGTTCCTACCAGCCTGGGCTGAAAGGTGCTTTTGTTAAACAATTTCCCTAGCCTCGTTTTATATGTAAATGTCTTAGATTGCTATCCATTTTGAAAAAGAGAAATGAAAAAGGAAAAGGCTTACTGTCTCCTCACATGGCTGACAGTCAATTTTCTATTGTGCTTTTCATTTTAAAATGTTCTTATTGAGTCAGTTTCCAATGCATTAACTTGGGAGAGCTATCACGATTGAACGTGCTCCATGCTGGCAAGCTGCATTTTGGAGTCACCAAGGTTCCCTTGATATTTTATCATCAGCTGACTGAATTAGTCTGCATTCCTATACTTTTACACTTGATTGATGGATACATTACTCTTGAACTCTAGGAATTGTTATAGACTCTGAGGAATAGAAAGAGTTCATATTAAGAATGAAATGGACCCAAGGGTCCATTTGAGTTGACACATACTGTAAGGATCTTCCCTGAACTTGGGGTATTTTCTCAGACAGGAAAGACTCACAAGGATCTGAGTTGGTCTGACTTTCTTCCTAGAGAGCCAAGATTACATGGGGGAAAATATTTTCATTATATATGCAGAGTAGTAGGATAGGTACCAAAAAATACCTAAAAGTAGCATACTTCACTAGCTGAGTGATGGAGAAAATGACTCCTAGAAAATTTTAGAAAATAAATCCCACTGGCTAGAATAGGGGAGGAATGTCTTATTCTACTTGACCAGAGCCTTACTCTACTCCATTCAGATCCTCTAGAATCCCTTTTAACCATTATGTGCCTCTAACCCCAAGTTTTTGTGTGATATGTTTTGAATGAGTCCCATCTGCACCTGTCTTTAGAAGACTGGCCTTGGCTCACTGGGGCAGCTTTGTCTGCAGGTGCAGAGAATCAGAAGTGCTTACAGCTGACTCAGTTGACACCTCTTTCCTGGTAGAAGCCACACACCAATGACTGGTCAGCCTGAGAGTATGAAAGTCCAACTGCTTGCATGGAGGCAGGACATCTGAAGGTGAAATTTATACTCCAGAGTCCCATAGTATCGAATTGAAACTGGAAACCATTTTTGGCTTTTTTTTTTTACCTTTCCCCTGTATTGCCTCCTCTCCCTTACAAGTTTTTCCTAAAAATTCTTCTTTAAAAATCTCTTGTTCAGGAATCCTTGTCACAGAGATTGTGTTTGAAGAATCTAACCTAATGCTCATCATTGAGAAGTTGCAACCTGCTTCTCCCTGAAGGAGAAGTGTATTGGATTTGGAAGTGAAGAGGGAGAAGCACTCTATCTCAAAGAAGATAGATGAAGAATGGGAGAAAAGGGCCAGGCTGGAGTCAGGAATTAGAGTACAATGAAGAGGAAATTATAGCTAAATTTTTTAAATTATGTATGGAAAAAGGAGAAATGTCCTTTCTCCTCAATTTATCTTGACACTCTCTTCCAGAGTAAACTTTTTTAAAAAAATCTCCCTTCTAAAAACTCATGATTTAATCTGTTTTCTTCCTTTTGGAAAACCTGGGATATAAAATCATCAACACTCATCTCAGATTTAAGGATGTGCAAATTTAATGATAACAGCAGACATAGAAGAGTGTTCTCTGCTGCCCTTACCTGTAGCATGGACAAGAGACTGCTTTATAGCCAAGGAATAAGCAAATTAATTTTTCTTAGATTTTTGAGATACACATACTTGAAAGTGAAAGCTAAAAATAGAATAAATGTCAATTAAAATATATATAATTATTGTTTAATCCTTATCATGACATGCAAGAACCTTCATAATTTGTCCCCAAGCTGCATTTCAAACCTTTTCTTCTTCTGTTTTCCTCCATGCACATAATTGATTAGGCCTTCATTGAACGTTCTGTTAGTTATTTCACACTTTCAAGTTTTGCTCTGCTGCTCCTTGAAATGTGCTTCTATCCCATCTATGCTTGATAAACTTTCTACTCATATTTCAATACCCAGCTCAATTTTCACATTCTCTGTTAATGTATACTTTTTCAGGCAGTGTGTTATTTTTGATTTGATCACACTTGGATTATACTTTCAATACAAAAAGAGAGTGCTACTTTTAAGCACAAACCATAGATCCATGGGATTCTGAAGAAATGCATTAATTTTATCTCTCTTAGTCCTCCCTATTGTGTCCCTGGTACATGCCTACCTCTCCATAAATGTCTCTCTGTGTTTTGAAATGAATTGAATGGATTTAAATTAATAAATTGGAACCAAATTATAAATGCTCCTAGATGATAAAGTAACTAATTTGATTTGTAGCCTAAATGTAGGTGGATTATTTGGAATTTTTTAAGGGAATGAAAAAGATGTGTTAAATATCTACTAAGAACATAAAACCACTTGCTCCCTACCTATAGCCTCTCCTCACACCCAGCCAGATTCTGCAGTGTTTCAGGCAGCAGTAGGCAGGGGAAAGGATGCCCCTTGGTTTTCAGCTCCTCCTCTACTCTGCTGCATAGAACTGGCCATAGGTCTCTGACTCATCTAAGCAGCAGCTCCCCTGATAGGTCCCCATGAGACCCAGTAACATCTAAGCACTTGTAACTACCTGGAGCAGATGTATTTCTTTTCAAAAGACTACTCTCAAGACATGGAATCTCAGCTCTTCTATCTTGCAATTTGATTCTCAACAGAACAAATACTTCAAATCACAGTCAACCACATTTTAAATGTGCGATAATCTTTTTATTCAAACCACATTCTGATAAAGTGACAGGGGCTCCAGGTGTGTGCAGGAGGATAATCTGTTTCTCAGATTCACTCATATGAGGAAAGAGGCTCTTGTGAAACCTAAACTTTTAGGTTCCTCTCATGTTCTTTCCCTATATGTTCTATTAATTTAGATCATATCTTTTGGTTTCTGAGAAAACGAAGTCCTTTTGCTCGTTTCCCAGAACTAGAGGCTTTTATTTTATGGCATGTAAAAAGTTGTTTTCTGTAGAGACCCAGCAACACAGTAGAGTGGCTTTGTTTGCTTTTGACTGTAGAACTCACATGTGAGCATGGTGACCCATGTGCTCAGGTGCTTCACCTCTTCAGTGACTCCATCCCACGAAGTAAGGTTTGTGCTCCCCCTTGCTGTACAGACCAACTGCACCTCCCAGATTCCTCACCTGGGATTTCCAATCTCTCCTTGAACAACTGGTCACTCATTTCTTAAATTTCCCTCCTCCTCCTCCTCCCGTCCCCCCTCTTCCCTTTCCCCTTCACACACACACACACACACACACACACACACACACACACAAACATACACACACACTCACAAATCTCAACAACCACATCTAACTGACCACCTGGATAGACTATTTTTTCTCAGTCTACCATAACCATAGTGCAATATTCACACTATGTTTTATTCACACACACGCACGCACGCATGCTTATATACACACAACTCTACACCATTTGGAGAAGTGAGAAATATATATTCAAAATTCATAGGAGTGATGGGATATTTATGGAATATTGCATTATAACACACATACATCATTTCACTCAAAAATGAATCACTAGATATTTCTGTCTGTCCCCAAGGTCCCGTATCTGCCACTCACCACCAGTGTTTCCTCTGTCTCCCTACTGGAGCTTCCAAGCTCTCCTCATGACCATCTTCTTTCCTTCATGATCTCTCTAGAGCACTTACAATTTCTTAGTCATGAATCCATATATTCATTCCCAAACCTTCTTTCAATAGACTGTCTAAGCTTGGAAAAGATTCCCCAGTTACTAAAAACCACCTGCTTTAGAAAACAGATAAAGAATTATAAATAGCACATTTGTGTTAAAATGATTGTTCTCCAATCACACAAAGGCAGATGCCTGAGATTGTACCGCACATGCAGACAAACTAATGATAAGGTATCTAGAAGTTCAAGGAGTTTATGTCAATAACTCCCTGAGATTATTTTTTCTCAATCTCTTTAAATTTCCTCAGTTGATTTGGTCATTCCACCTGGAAATAGCTTGACAGCATTGAATGGCAATATGCGTAAAATCAAATCAACCCTCTTCACTCAGCCTGCTCTCCTAATCAGTTCCCATTCCTAACGCCACCATTTTCTTTAGTCAATTCAGGCTTGAAAGCTGAAAACAATCTTTGGCGTACCTCCATTCTTTATTTTCTATATCCAGTCTATCACAGGTTAATTGTTCTTCCTAAACATCTCTCAGCATGCAATCCTTTCCATTTTCACTGTGCTGGGGTCTTCAAAAACCCTGGCAACTTATGCCTGAGAATTATAAACCCTAATAAAAAGTCTCTCACCCTCCATTTCTAATTCTTCCTGCCTATAATTGATAGCAAAACTTGCTAAAATGTCACTGTCCTGATGCCATTTCTCTGTTGAAAAATCTCCAGTAGGTCCTCAATTCCTGCTTGTTTTATCAGTATGAACAATTAGTATCATTACTCTCCTTGACTGATTTAAACAAGCAGGAAATGGGAGAAGTGAGTTTGACCCATCACAGGAACCTTGAGGTATCAATATGTAACTCAGGTAACTGAAGGTCTTCTAGAAGTACTAGACCAAATAAGAAAAAGAAGGGAGTTGGGGTGGGGGTGGGAGGAGAAGGGAGAAGAAAAACAAGAAAAAAGCAAGGATGGGGAGGGGAGGGGAAGAAGGCAAGGACAGAAAGAGAATGGATGAGATGAAGAAACTCACCTAAGGATAATACGTAATTGTTCTTTTCCAACCTTCTTCCTTCCTTTCAATATCTGGGTTTCTCTTTTTGTGTAAGGTCAGTTTCTAATTTAAAAAAAAAAAAAAAAAGTGTTCCAAGTCAAGAAAAAAAAATAAAGTAAAACTCATGAAATGAAAGAAAAAATATATGATTTGCCTTGATTTTTATGCATTCCCATAAGATATTAAACCAATATAACTCTCTCTATTCCAATTTTCCAATTTAGAAAGGAGAAATAGGAAAATATTTTTGTGACTTTCTCTCATAAAAACCAGAACATCCTGTATATTTGAACCCTGTGTGGCTCAGATTCAATGCTTAACATTTTCTCTCTTCTTTTATGATTTTTTTTCCTGCCACCCTTGCTTATGCATTGATTAGTATGTCAAAGAGAATACTGAGACTGAGAAATGGTTTTAAGGTGCTTTATTGGCACAAGCTATAGAAAGTAAACAACTTTAAAAGTGGCAGGCAAGCTTTCTCAACCTAGGTTTTTAAGAGTGAATGCAGAAGCATAACTGAGAGAAAGAAATTAATGACCAAAGCATCCTTCAAACAAAAATAATTTTGTTTTAAAGAAGAAACAACAAGTAATAGCTGCTGCTTATTATAATATTGAACTTGGTTCTTTAAGTCACACTGTAGAAAATCCATTGGGAAGTAGACCCTAATGTGAAGGAGTTGAGTTAAGGTCTTTTAATTAAATTTAAAGATTTTCTTACCCATGGGAAAGGGCATAATTAGCTGTTTTCTAATGCATTTGACCTGAAGATGCTTGAATCAGCAGATAATTGAATGTATTAAAAGAAGTAGCAAATTCTAATTATGAGACTTAGTTGTTGAAGTAGGGGAAAAGGAAGTTATTCATTATTTATTCAAGAAAGTTCATATAAATGTAGGAGAGGGGAGAGGAACAGGCAATTACCAACTGTCTCAGAACCAAGACTGCATCCTCACAAGGTGATTCTTAGGAGCAAAATTGGGCAGCTCAGGACTTGAGTCTATTTTGTTATCCCCACACAAGATCTCAACCTGAATACCAAATAAATTACCACTGAAAATAGAGGGATGTACTCACAGGAGTAGGATGGACCAGCTGGACTCATGCCTGCCTCACAGATTAGCTCTAATATATTGGATTTCTGTATGTTTCTATGCTGTTACTGAGGGCACATTCAGCCACATCTCAGGCAAGAAAGCTGTGCTCAGAAGGAGTCTACTGAATTGTACATGGGTCATGGGGTACATACACAAATTTGAGTGAGGCATAATTTCCCATTAAGGGGAAGCAAGTCTCATAAACTCCAAGCCTAATATATATTTATTATTAAGTTATTTAAATATTGATACATTGTGATAGCTATGAATTTAAATACGTGTTCTAATACCTATAAATGTAGATGCAATTTTAAAAACAAAATGGATTATAAAATAGATACAATGAACCACTGAAATTCAAATTAACAAAATCGAGTTTGCTTAATATTGTTTTCGTGAACACAAATGTCCACTCAAAACCCAGATGTGGATTAACTACTATTTTATAGTGTGGATAGATTCTGTTGCATGTGTCATGCCAAAACGTGCGTGTGTTTTCTAATGATTCATTTATCCATTGCTTATTTTTCTTTGAACTAAGCAAATGCTATGAGGACATTTGGCTTTCACGTATATTAATGCATCATTTAAGTATTAAATCAACCTTGTTTCTCTCTTGTTGGTCTTGGAAAATAAATGTAATACCATTAGTCCAAATAAAAACTAAAATAAACAAACTCAGATGCTGAATATACTATTTAGCATGCTTTATTATTTTGCTTACTTGGCAGATAGAGAAAATACTATTTCACTTTTCATTCATGCATTCATTCAGTCAATAGTGTTTGCAATAGATTAGCTGCTAGAAATGATGATGATGATGACGCTGATGATGATGACTGATGATTAATACTGCACAATTTTTTGGTCAAGAAAATAACAAAACTTACAGTTAACTGTGCAGCAATTAATCATACATACAAAGAGTTACCATTTTAAGTTGTGTTAAAGCCTTGAAGAAGCACATGAATAGGATTAAGAAATATTGAAAGTAGCAGAATGGGGCATAAGCCTCAGAATTTAAAATAATCATGACATCATGATGGTGATGATGATGACATTTTACACATGTTATTAAGTGTCTATCAGGTGCCTGTCCCTGGTTCATTGTTAAATTATTTAATCTTCAGAGTAACCTAATGAGATAGTTATTTTGATTAATTTTATATAAAGTAGTTGATACCCAAAATCATACAGCTAGTTATGACAGAGCTAGAACTTTAACATGACAGAATAGTTCCAAAATGCAAGCATTTAACTATATTTCTACATAAAAGAATTGCTGTTTTAGTTGTAACACCTTATTTTTATAATTAACAAATATGAATTCCACACGAAATATATTGTGTGGCTTCGATGTCAAGAGATTCATGTAATTAGTATCTAAAATGATGTTCAATAAATTATATTCCATATTTTATAGATTCCTAAACATAATTCTAAGTATTTATATCATATATGTATATTGATAAATATATGTGTAGATATAATTTAATAATATTGTGGTGATTAATTGTATGTGTCCACTTGACTATGTCACAGGGTGCCCAGATATTTGGTCGAATGTTATTTCAAATGTTTCTTTAAGGGTGTTTTAGGATATGATTATATTTAAATCAGTAGCTTGAGTAAAACAGAATGCCTCATCTCACAGTGGAAGGCCTGAATGGAATAAAAAGGCTGAACCTCCACTGACTAAGAGAAAATACTTTTTGTTTGTAAACTGGGACATTGACTTTTTACCTGTCTTGAAGCGAAACATTTACTCTTCTTGGGATTTGATCCTCTGGTCCTTGGCTTGTCTACTTACTCTGAAGACCTTTATATTTGTTCACTTCCATAATTATGTGAGCCCCTTCCTTATAATACATAGCATATAGATAATATATAACCATATATAATCTGTCTATATATACTATATATTCTATTTGTATATCTATGTTCTATCCACATACATATATATACACACACATATATATACATATATTCACACATATACATCTCAGTGGTTTTGATTTTCTGCAGAACACTGAAATGCATGTTGCTTATATATATTAAGCACTTATGCTGCCAGTTATTTTTCCAAGTATGGTTTTTATGTAAATTAATTATCACAATCTTATAAGTACTTGAATTACTATTTGACAGATGAGGAAACTGAAGCAAAAAGCATATAAGCAAATTTCCTATGGCTATATAACTAGAAAGTGATGGAGTCAGAATTACAAACCAGGCAATCTAACTTGAGAGTTTATAGTCTGAACCCTGATATAGGTAAGTTACAGAAAACCAATTATTAGATGACTCCTTCAGTTAAAGTCATTCACAATAAGAAGTACAGAAAATATTAGAGCATAGATAATACAAATATGGATTGGATACAAGGAAAATGGTAGGTGTTTTTGCAGTGACAATGATTGCCTTACAATGGAGGCCTGAACAATGATACTTATGTAAGAAGTAGTATTCCTATCCATTTCATTTATTTCTAAGTTATTTGTGTTGTCTACGTCAATGATCAATCAATGCCGCTTTGTAAAAGTTATTTTTGTAATATTTTTTTTCTCATTACACTCTTAATTGGAAAATATGAATGGGTCTGAAGACAAACATGTACATATTTTCTACTCCCAGCCCTTATATTATTTAATTTTAAAATAACAGAAAAAATATGCTTCCTTGATTGTTATTTCTTACCATACTTCTAGAAATTGGGTTGCTATGTGTTACTGTGGAGAATGTGCCAGCACTCTTGATTATGAATGAATTTCTCCTCAAGGGTCCTATATAAAGGCATGTCTGTGTAGGTTTGGTAGGCTTTCTCATATAGCACTCCAGAGACCTAAGTTATGTGATTCTTGTTTTTTCACATATACTATGTAATTTAAAAGAATAGTCCCATGTATTTACATAATGACACACAAACAAATTTAAAGTGTTTTTTGTTTTTTGTTTTTTTTTTACTAAATTTCATGACTTGCGTATTTTAATTATATCTATTTGTCTGACCTGTAACAGCAAACAAAAAAAAATAACAGTGGGCTGTTTCACAAGGGAGGGTAAAATTAAAGTGTTAATTCTCCTCTCAAATGAAAGAGACTAATGTGATAAAAGCTGAAAAATAGAATTCTACTTGTTAGAATCATCCCAGCTTGGAACCAACTTGTAAAACCCAAATATCCTGCTGTATAGTCTTCTAATTGATGGTTAAAAAAATAGAAATTTCTTGCTAAGAAATGTAAAAGGGTTAATGATTTTATATTTACTTGAATCATAAAAGGAACATAAGTAATTTTTCTTTATAATTATAGAGACCATATATAATCAATTCATATATATTTATGATATGCCTCTCATTATCACAGATAATCTCAGTGGCATTGGAATAACAAATGCATAACCTTAGATGTTCAAATAATTAGTTGAATGTCCCTGAGTCTTCTGAGATTAAAAATAAGTTACTCTAACTTTTATTCCTGGGTAGAACATAATAGACATGAAAGATGATTTATTCCCATTGGAGCTTGGCCTAGCAGGAAAAGGAGAAAATCAGTACTTATGGTGCTTTGCCTTCCTGAAAAACCCCCACTGGCTCATCTCTAAAGATGTTTACTGTTTTTGAATGCACACTGGGCAGGAGGCTAAAGTGTCTGAGAATCTATGAAAGGCAGACTTGCACCTTGAAGGTCTCCAGAACTGGTAGACATCTATTTGAAAATCTCTTCATTTAGTCTCTTGAGGGTCATGCATAGATAAAAGAGTGAACGAGCATTAAATGGAGTCTAAAGCTACAACCATGTTTTGTGCCTGTTCAAATTTCTTAGTGAATTCAAATCATCTTCCCTTCATCCTCTCTGTCTAACACAGGATAGGGAAACTCTCACTAGTAAAATCTCACATCAGCAGCATTCTCTAAGGCTCTTCAGAACAGAGAGTACAGTGTACAATTTAAAAATTACAAATGAGAAGAGATAAGGAAATATCACAGAAAAAGAAAGGAACATCAGTAATAATATACACAGAGCAGCATGTGATACTGGAATTAGTGCACGAGGACTTAAAAACAGCTATGATCCATGTGCTCAAGGAAGACAAGTGTACAAAATATATGAAAAGATTAAAAGAGTTTTAACTTAAAGTTGGCCCCTCTAAAAATAATTTTAATTCATATAAGTCCACATAAAAGGGATATTATGAAATTTTCTAAATTCTAAAATTTTTATATGAATCTGAAAGTAAGAATCATACTACAGGGGTTTAACAGCAGACTGGATACAATGGGATTTGCGAAATAAAAAATACTGGACAAGTGAAAGAGACATACAGTCCCAAAGATGAATCCTCTTATAGTTGTAGTCTCAGAAGCAGAGACTTGAGAGACTGAGGCAGAAATAACACTAGAAGAGATAATAGTTGAATGTTTTCTAAAACTAATAATGCACATCAACCCAAAGAATTCCAATGAGGAAAAACTCAGCTCAAAGAAGGAAACCCACATGCAGACACATGATAGTAGCATTACAGGATATCAACAACAAACAAGAAGTCCGAAAGAGTGATGGGGGTAAAAAAAAATTATCTTTAAAGTAGTGACTGTAAGACTGGTAGCTAAATTCTCAACAGGACTGATGAAAGCCAGAAACAATAGAATAACATTTCTAAGTGCTGAAAGAAAACAACTGACAACTTAAAACTATATGCAGTGAAATTTTCTTTCAAAAATGAAAGTAGAATGAAGCCATTTTTCAGATGAAAATTTGAGAGTTTTTTTTTTTTACTAGAGATCTAGCCTTACAGAAAATCTAAAGGAACTTTTCATGCAAATGGAAATTCATCTCAATTGAAAACTTGACAAGGTAGAGGGTAGGAGAGAAAGAAAAATGTCATTGAGTCATTTTAAAGGAACTATTAAGCATAGAGAATTATAATTATAATGTGTTTTGCAGTGAAAACATGCATAGAACAAAATACTAAACAAAAATAACTCAAAACTTAAGAAAAAGGAAATAGAGCCTGCAGGTCCTAAGGTTTAAGCAGTATCGCATTTGGGATAAAAGTAATAATTTGCATTAGACTTTAGGAGTCAAGGGTGAATTATTACATCTTGGGTATTACTAATAGGCTATTAAACTAATTTTCCAATAGAAATGGAAATGCCGTTACCAGTTATTTCTTACTTTTAATACAACTGAAAAAATATGAATGACAATATACACTGAGGTACATCCAGGTGCTTATTGGACTTCAGATACTTAATTGTATGTTCATTTTATCTGTAAAGAATAAAATTTTAAAAGACAAGGGTGTCTCAGTATATGTCATTGGAAAATACATCTAAACATAGATTTGATAATAAATATGCCTTCCGGGAATAAAACTACATCTCATCCTTTCAACATGAAAGTCACCTTTCAATACTCAAATTCTGTATGCATCTTCAAAGATTCATACAGAAAGTAGAGTGCTGTCAGTAGTCAGGATGCCAAATGCATAATGAAAGTAATAAAATTATTAAATTTCAGAGAAGGAAGCATGTCATGCTAGAGTTATCATCAGGGAAATCTTCAAGAAGTAAGTAGAATCTGAAGTATGACTGAAAAAAACCCATTTCATTTCTTGATAAATATGTACTATAAAGAAGAGAAAAAATTCAACTTCCTACAATGTGACTAGAGATGGAAAATGAAATCTCATACTAATAATAAAGATGTGAACTTGGACACTTAGGTGCTCATTCATAACGATATTGGTTCTAGGAATGAAGACCTGAGACATGATGAATGACATGGAAATGAAGATATCCTGTTTGGAAAACAGACCTTCTTAAAGTTTCTTCTCACTTTATACTTTGCCATAAATAGAGGACGCCAGTTGGGAAATCTACACAGATTCTTCCTTTTGAGAACCAAGAAGATAAGAGGACTGAAGACCTAACTGCACAGAAAAATTATTAAAAAAGAAAAACAAAGCAAAGAAGCCCTGAAATATCAGAACTATGCTTTCATAGAATGGCTTTTTATTCCAATAAAATTTGGAGAGTGAATTATCTTACACAATTTCAAAGGTAAAATGAAAAATCTTTTAAGTAATGACTATTAATGTTGACAATTAACAATAAAGTACATAAGTACTCTTAGGTGTTCATTTTTCTTGTCCTTAAAACACTATCACTATTCATTATTGATCAGTTCACAGATATAATTTGTTGTTTTAATACACAATTTTTGTTGTATTTATATGAACTGTAAGTGACAGAATGTGTGAGTTTTAACACCAGACTCAGTTAACCATATTCTTTCATCTTCTGCAAGAGAGAAAGTAAAATGTGAAAGTAAAGTGCATTCATCTGAACCATAAAGTTATTCAGATACCACTATATACCTGTTGATAATTTATCTAGATTGAAGATATTCATGAAAAAAAGAGAAATATAATCATGTTTATTTGCTTGGAAAGCTCAAAACTCAGAGGAAACATTAATTGTTCTGTAACACAGCACAAATTCTATGGCTGACTGATAATGTAAGTAAATAGGTGATTATGGAAGACCCCTATGGCTCACAGGACTGTGGAAAATAAATCTAGAGATGAGATGTAGATTGCCTTGTGGGATTCCCTAAGGAACAGATAACAACTCCACCGTAATTATGCAGTGATACTTGGAGTGACAGCTACGGAATCGCAAGCACTTACATTTTCAACATTTGGCTGTCTTGAAACCTAGATTTCTCTGATCCCAAATGTCTGAAAACTTCCACAAAAATGCCTAACGTATTTTAAGCACAGTAACTTTACAAATACTTGATAATTTTAGCTAAATTATAAACTTCAGATATACTTTGTAACTCCACAGAAATAGATTTTCTCCTGAAACAAATGTCAAATCATGCTGGTTTTGTTTTAGATCTCATCGTAATTTTTCTACAAAAATCTTTCATCATGTTTTAAGCAAAATAATTAATGAAGTTTACACAAACAGTATTCTCTGAGGCATTGCTATCCAACCACCAAGGACAACACAAAGTGTTTCTTAAAAGCACATAATGGCACATCATTCTAAATATGTTAGTCTCAGAGTCTAAAGGAACATTACCAAAAGATATGGCTCAATGATTTTGTAGCCTCAAGTAACTGAATAATTTTAATTTAACCCAATAATATTGCTGTTGTAATTTATTATATATTGTGCAGGTTTCCTACATACCTAGGAGATCTAAGGTGAGAGTCAAATTTGAAGAAACAGTCATCTCTAAAACATATTCCAGATCCAGAAGCCCAATTTCTCCCCAATTGATTATTTATTCTAATAAAGTGAGTCCAAATAATCTGAAACCCTGCATTTAAAAATTCCTATAACTAAACAGTAATGAGCACATGGGATGAATTGTAACATAGAAAAATAGTAATGCCACAAATCAAATTATCAGAGCAAATTATGGGTATTTTTGATCTCCATACTCCCATGTTTTGCAATGATTATTTCATGACTACTATAGTAACTCCAAATGTCCTAGAAGTTCTTAAGGAACTAGCATTCAATAACTCAGTTAGTGGTACTTGGGGTGCCAGACAAACTTTGTTACCAGAAACATGGAAATTAAATATTAGGGTAACCAACAGTAAAACTAAGATCATGTTGAATCAATGGGCAGCTTCCAGAGGGATTATATATTGTTCCTGCCCAAGCCTCAGACTATCCCTAAAATCTACATGGAATAGTTAAGGAGACCCATTTGCCAAGGTGACAGAGATGTGTCAAGAAGCGTTACACATTTGCCAGGGCCACCTCTGTCAGTTCTCCCACCTTCAGCTAATCCCATCCTTATCCCTTGATGCAATTTACCTCATTGTGCCCAATCCACAGGTAAGAGTAGCAAAATAATATAACTGCATGACAAAGCAAAATATGAATATAGATAAATATAAACATTCACAGCCTCTCCTTCCTTCTTACCTCCAGTTAGGAAAAACCTGGCATTGCCTATTTGACATTTCCTTCTCTAATTTTAATCACAGAGATGAAAGAATATAGAACATTAAGAATGTAAGTGGTGGAAAGAGCATCTTTGGAGAGACTGAGAAGTTTGAGAGATGTAGAGGGAAGGAAGGAATGGGGTGTGGAAACATGCTGCACCAGAGATGAGTTGGATGTTCTTTCATGTTTTGCAAGAGAGAAAGCAAAAAGTGACTATTGGAACTATATTGAATTACTTTTGGTTGCTCAGCTGTACTTATGCATTGACACAGCAGGAATGGGATTTCCAGGTATACCCCATAGCATTAGTACAGTGGGCAAGAAAAGGAGGAAGAAGGCCTGAACACACCACTGACCAACTACCACAGGACAGGTGGAACCAGTAAGGACAACTGAAGAGAATGAGTTTGTCTAGAGACGAGAACAAATGTAACCAAAAATATCCAAGATTATGATCAGTATTCAGAAATTAATCCATCTTACATTTGAATTGCAACAATAATGATGCAATATTTTATATTATAAAGTATACATTTTTCACATTTTCATGTTATTGAAATCATGATATACCTAAATAATACATGCTAATGCATGTAATTTATTTTTCTTAGCAATTTGTTATTAAATAATTATGATTATAATCTACTATAAGTTCCATGAATGCAATGGAATACTATTTATTTTCATCATTTTTATGATTATTATTAACTAACCAGCACAATCTATAGCACACTATTGTACACAAGGGCTCTAACGAGATGAGTGCTACTAAGTTATCAATAGTCTGAGATGAAGAAAGTGAAAAAAAAATTAAAAGCAATTGTCTTTTCCTAGAAACCTTTACTTTTAATAAGCTACAGATGAGATAGACTTGTTACAAATATTACTACATTTAATCCTTCAAATCCCCCTACATTATAAATACTATTATGTAAATTTCACAAGTGAGCAGAGAGTTTAAGAACTTGGACCAATGGGCAAACAAGGAAAGAGATGTATTTGCTCTGCAAACCCATGTCTAAATGAGTCAGAAACACATGGTCTTAGCACTATACTATGTTGTTTCAAGGAAAGAATTCAGTAGACAGATTCAATAAAATATGAAGGAAAAAAAAAGCAAGCAGTATCTGAGAACAGGGTCTGAGTGGAGAAGCTGTGATTGGAACCAGAGAGCAATGAGAAAAAAATAACAATCATGATGGAACTCAGTGCCCTGAGGTGAATACCAGGCAAAGTTATTATCTGACTATTAGGAAATTCTCCTTTTTTAAATCACCAGTCTTTGATCCATAAAATACTCCTTTCTAGATTCTTCATGAAGATTGAGCAATACTACTGCCATCAGTTTCAGATCTATACAAGTCACCAACTTGAACTTATTATATAATATAATTTGAGACTTAAAATGTTCCAAAAATTGAATTATTGATCCAATTACCAGAAGTTCCTAAGAATGCTTGACATACTCTAAAGAAGTAGCACATTATACTGGAAAAAAGTGGAAGAATCTCTTTTTTTAATTCAGTGTGGCTGACATGCATACATACTTTACACTTTATCACATGAGCAAAATGTGTTATGCTGTACTTTACAGATACCATTTATATAAACAAAGGGAATTGATAGCAATCAATTTCTGATCATGTACAAGAAGCGAAGCATAACAGGGAAGGTAACAGACCACATTCCATAGCCCGCAAACCAATTACACAGGACTGAACAGGACGGCATCTCAGTGCTGGGAGGCTTGCTGAATGCTATTTATGGTAGCAGCTAAAACTTGTGTGAGCAGGAGAAAGGTATCGCTTCATATCTGCACACTGTTCTGTACTGCAATCTATCTGTTTCACAGGGTCTCTCTTGGTAAGTCATGAACCATCTTTCTCCTGACTACCATGCATCCTAGAGTCGTTAACAAATTGCTGCTGTCTCCTAGCCTATTATATCTTCTCAATGACCACAGCAAATCCATATTTGTGCAAATGGGCCTTCCTTTGTTGGAAGCTGAAATCAGTTACACAGAGTTAATCATACCATAGTATCACCTATACAGTATCACCTATACATTAAGTTTCTCCTTAGCTGCTCCAAACTCAATAACCCCAATGAGTTCTAGTGTTCCCCAGTCAGCTCTCTAATCATTTTTCCCCTCTCAGTTTCTCTGGATCATATCCAAATTCTCTATTTCTTAGGCCAATAATAGGATTAAAATGACTCTCACTACAATAGTAGTTAAGGCAAGAACCATATGAACTACACTGGGAGAATCATTTCATATTTCACATTCCTGCCTTTAAGGCTGGATTTGAAATGGTGAACGAGCATTATTAACTCTATTACCTTTTACTTTTTCCTTATTTCTTCCTGA